>WBVU01000021.1:278994-568217 GCA_009192285.1 Morchella semilibera | reverse complement strand
GCTCGCTGGCAAACATCGCAGGTTTGAACGTACTTAGCGACGTCCGTGGTCATTCTAGGCCACTAGTAATTCCTATCAATCAACTCAAGGGTTTTATCCCTCCCTAGATGCCCCGCTACCGGTCTGTCATGATGATCTTCAATGACTTGCTTGACCGTATGCCTAGGCACAACCCAACGTCCATCGTGGGTGGCCGTATTCTGATCGGGATCCCACTTTGTGTGCAACGTGTCCTCTCCTGAGCTCGACGTTTGCCGGGTCCACCAGTCTTCCGGACACTCGCCATCAGATTGCTCATCCGGAACAACTCTGCGTGTCCATTGACTTCCTTGCTCATACCAGTCCTGCAGCGCCGAAGGCAGACCTACACCTGGTATGTGTACCCACTGACTCAACAATGTCCGTTCCGAATGGGGGTTACTGACTATTTCGCTACCGAATGCTACCTCGGTATTTGACTTTCTTGCGAATTGTTCGATTGTGAGCAACTGTTTTACTGGTTGCTCACGAATTACTCCCCCTTCCAGGGCGTACTCCGGACGCCGTGTCAACGCATCGGGCTTGCCGTTCTTGTCGCCTGGTCGGTAGTGGATCTTGAAGCGAAAAGGTGCTATCTTTTCGGCCCAACGAGCCTGCCTTCTTGACAGCTTCTTGGTCGTTGTGAAGTACTGAAGGTTTTGGTGATCAGAGTATATCTGGATAGGTATGTTCGTACCTTCCAGCCAATGTCTCCAAGTCAGGAGGGCAGAAACTATCGCGAGCATCTCTTTATCGTAGATCTCGTAGTTGACCTCTGCCTCGTTGAACTTGCGAGAGTGGTATGCCACCGGATGCAACATACCATCCTCGAACACCTGGGAGAGGATCGCGCCTTCAGCCCAGTCGCTGGCATCAGTTTCAAGGACAGCCTGGCGATGTTCGTCATAGTGTCGGAGGATTGGAGCGGTGGTGAATCTTTTCTTGAGTTCGGTGAAAGCATCCTGCTGCTCCCGACCCCATTTCCAGACGGCGTTCTTCTTTAGGAGATCGGTCATAGGCCTACTCACTTCTGAGTAGCCGTAGATGAATCGTCGGAGGAAGTTGGCGAATCCCAAGAAGCACTGAAGCTCCTTCACCTTGGTTGGCGCCAGCCATTCGGTGATAGCCTTCACTTTTTCGGGTGAGACCTGGGTTCCCGTACCTGATAGCTTGAATCCTAGGAATTCTACCTCCGTTTGGAACCAAGCTGTCTTTTTCCAGGTTAGCCAATAAAATGGTGTTGTCTGTAAGCCGCTCCCAGCCACCCCTGCGCCCACCAGCAGCAATACTGCCTCCTTTCTCTTGACTTGGAATCATATCAGGATATCATCCAAGCAACCACTACAGGGCCTTGATCTAACAGATCCTTGAAATATCGTGTTGACCATCGCTTGGAACGTTGCTGGCGCGTTCGTCAAGCCGAAGGGCATCACCTTGTATTCAAAATGGCCATATTTGGTTCGGAAAGCTGTCTTCCACTCTTCTCCTTCGGCGATCCTTACTAGGTTGTAACCGTTCTTGAGATCTATCTTGGTGAAGAAGAGAGCGCCCTTCGTCGAGTCTGCCAACTCACTCATGAGCGGCAAGGGATATCGGTTCTTGACTGTAACGGCGTTTAACCCGCGGTAGTCGACACATAACCGTAATGACCCATCTGGTTTTGGGACGAAGAGGATTGGTGCCGCTGCTGGGCTCGAAGACGGGACAATTTTACCTGCCGCTAACATCTCGTCCAGGTATTCCCTCAGCCGCTTTTCCTGGTTGCCGGGGGGCTCACACGGGTAGATCGGACCCCACGGAGTGCTGGCTTTCCGCTCTATCAGAGGGAACTCGTATGATCCCCATGTCCATTGTTCCCCGGCAAAGGCGGCCCTGCTCCGTCTAAAGGAGAACACGTCTGCGTAGTCTTGGAACTCTGCCGGGATAGCACTAGCGAGAGTTTCGCTTCCCGACCCGCGTGACCAGAAAGGGTGCGACTCGATGGATATTACTGGCTCGGGGTCTGGCATGTGCCTGAGAAGTCTGACCACTTTCTCTTGCCAACCCTCTTCGTACATATCCAAGTCTGTCATCATACATCCCTTAATCTGACACTGGATACTATTGAAGGTGACTAGATTCTGCCCCCAATGTATCGTAGGTTGATGCTCAGTGAGCCATCGATGTGGTATAACGAGGTCTTCTCCGGCAAAGGTACCGATTTCGCAGGTGACTAGCCTGTCGAGGTGGCTACCTATCCGGAGTGTGAGGGGTTGGGTGGTGTGAGTACCGGAATGAGGCATGCGTGTGCCATCCGCTTGTTTAATGAGGAGGATCTTAGGTCGATTCTGGATTGGGATGTCGGCCTTCTTGACACAGTCCCATGACATAATCCAGTCTTCGGTGCCACTGTCGAGGAGGGCTTTGACGATGTGAGTAAAATGTTTGTTGGTCTTTGGGTTAGCCCAAGAGATCTCTATCTCTAGGCGAGTTTCTTGAGTTGAGGAGGACATTATAAAGATATGCGATGGTTATGAGAGGTGTTGGTTGTATGGTCGAGGTCAAAATAAAAAGGTTGTTGATGTTCTTCGAAGAGGTGGGAGGTAGTGCCCTTTTATAGCCAAGTGCGGGGTAATCCTTTTCTATACTGGCATGTGTTAACTTACTATTGCTCGCGACAAGATCATGTGGTGTGGCCTATGGGTGCGTCATTACGCTCCTCCCGCAGCATATCCCACATGTCCCGGGCTTTTTCGGTTTACGGTTGGCCTTCTGATACAATAGGGATTTCCCGTGCACATGTGGACTGTTTGCAGCATTTTTTTCGTAGAAACCAATTAAATTCCCCGTCGGTGTAGCCCCATACAAATTCCCTTCCGCGAGAGCGCGAGTGAGCCCCGGTAACCAAATATCGAAAAATTAATAACCTCTAAAGATAATAAAACCTTATGAAAACCCGATAACCAAATTTTAATCTTCCTCCAGTGACGTAATCCTAGACCTAAATGCTTCCGCCTGCGATCCTTGTTTCCTCTTTTTCTCACCCCCCTTTCTAGGCTCCTTTCTCCCGGAAGGAGTTTCTTCCCGTTTGCGTTTTCCCCCACTCGACTCACTCGTAAACCTAACTTTACTGGTCGCAAAGCAATTCTTAGCGATGTGACCTTCTCGACCGCATCTGAGGCATTTATTTTCCTTTTGCCACCGGTCCTTCTCGTCCTGGGTAGCACCAAGGCTTCCAGACTGGGGCTCACGGTGCGTCGTCTCGTGCCTGTTGCCCTTCTTGGCTGTTCCCCTGGAGCGTTGTCCGGCTTTGGAGGCCTGAGGTTCCCGGGTTTTCTCCCGTTCTTTGCCACGCAGTTATCTCTTCTGCGCGGCTTTTACCTCAGCCGTCCTTTTGCGCCCGACCCTTTGCGTACCCAGGCTAACCAGGACCCGGAAAGGTGGATCCGCGTTCGGTTCGATCGCCGCCGAGAGTTCTTCGCTTTCCAAGGAGAGAGTTTATTCCTGCAAAGCGCATCATAGACTCATTGACGATTGCGCCCTTACCTGTGCGCCCATTCGAGGTTCTGCATCTCGTTGATGTAATCGTCGATTGGGCCAGTTTGACGGAGCCTATCCATCTTTTGCTTGGCCTGTTCTTGACTGGTACGATTACCATACTGGGTGCGCAGTTCCTCTTAAAAGCCTCCCAAGTACCGAGCCCAGGTTCTACACTGAGCCTTTCCTTGTAATTTCGCCAGAAGCTAGCGGCACTTCCCCTGAAGTTTCGAGGGACGCCCACAGAATCTTGGTCTTATCATCCCATCGGACCTTCTTTTGTAGGTCGATCAGAATTTCCATCTGATCTATCCAGTGCCGTACGTCTTGGTCTGGTTTTTCCGGCGAAGGGGATCTTGGCTTGCTTTGGGGTTTCTCCCGCAGCAGGAACATTGGTGACCGGGGGAGGTAGCATTTCTGCCCACTGTTAGCCCGTCTCCGGCGATCTCTCTCTGCCTCTCCTTCTTCTCTCGTCCTCACCTGAGTCAGAGGAGTCTGAAGGGTCTGGATTGCTACCTCCAGTCCTTCCTCGTCCTCCACCATTGCCTCCGCGTCCGCCTCCCTGGCCTCCATGGGCACTTCCGTGTTGGGATCTCTCAACAATTGGATCCGCTGGTGGAGGTGGCGCATTCTCGATTGGCGGTGGTGGCGCATTCTCGATTGGCGGTGGTGGCGGCACTCGTCCTCCTTCCTCCGACTCACTTTCCACTGCCGCCTGTCTACCCTTTCCTTTTACCCCCGCAGCCCGCTTCATTTCCTCCAGGAGAGTTTTCATACCTTCCTGAGTGCTGACCAACATTTTGCTCTGGCCCTCTCCCTTTCCCTTGTCAACTCTTCCTGATCGATGGCCTTAGCTGCCTCGATCCGTTGAAGGGCCTCAGTAACTTCCGCGGGGTATAACCACTGCAGGCTGAGTTTCCTTGAGCTGGTTGACGTAGGTAACCAAGGGCCTGGGTCTGTTCTTCCTGGCGTTGGTGTTGGGCTGTGGCGGTGTTTGGCGAGGCGGGTTCACGACCTCGTTGAGCTGCTGGGCCTGCGTACCCGCTTGTGTCTGTAGCCGGAGGTTCATATCTTGGAGGGCGGTAGCTATCCGCACCGTATTCTCGTCGTTCACGACGAACTTGGCCTGCAGCTCGGTGATTAGAGCGTGATGGGCCCGGTTGCTCTCCTCGATTCGGCGCTCGTGACGGGAGATGAGTTCTTCGATGGCAGGGATATTCTGGGTACGCGTGGCGAGTTCGCTCACGCCTTGGTGGAGTCCCTGGACGACCTGCCCTCCCTGCCTCAACACCTCCCTGCGAACCGTAGCGGTAAGGAAGGGGTCGTGGGTGCTGAGGGGGGCCGATGACTCGTCGCTGTCTTCGGCTTCCTCCCTGACCTCGGAGGGCTGCGAGTCAAATGTGACCCTCGGGTTGGCGTGCGGTAAGGGGAGGTCTCCCTCCTGTCCCTGAGCCGTCTCTGGCCAGGTAATCTCGCCTCTCTCGTTGACTCCCAAAGATGCGTTATTGGCGTATCCCTGGTTGTGCCGATGTGTCTCTGCTGAGTCTGCGCCACGAAGGTACGCTGATCCCGTAATGCGACTGCATCTGACATCAGCAAGTCTTCCTCGTATGGTAGCTGCTGCTGCTGAGACATCGTGGAGTTGTTCGAAGCGGAGATTGGGAGTTCGTCGGGTCCAAGGTTGTGGGGTGAACCAAGGTACTTGGTGCGCTAAACCGTGGGAGTTCTGGTAAAGCGATACCTTGATGGGTGGAAGGGTGGTAGGTTCGAGGATACACGGATCGTATTCCTCGAAGAAGCAGTGGGTTTGCGCTTCGTAAAAGAAGCCTCGATATTCAAGGTAGCCGCAGTAAAGATGTTCTGCGCTACCTCGGGGGACAACAAAGGATGTCTTGCAGGGAAACTCGTAAATAGAGAGTTCCCGAGGGTGCATGTGACTATCTTCCTTCGATCGCTACTTTTCTTATTCTCGTACCAAGTGCCCGTGTACTATCCGTACCTAGCAATCACACAAGGTAGTTGTTTAAGCGAAGAGTCTTCTCAAGAAGTAGGGGGATGCTCGTAGGATAAGCGATCGGATAAGGTATCAAATAGTGTAAAGGGATATCCCGAAGAGTATTGGGATATGGCTTTTTGCTAAGCAATAGTTCTGTAGCGTTTAAACTTTGTAATTTGATAAACCGGATTCCGCTCGCTTGAGTTCTTGAAGGATGATGATTCCAACAAGACGAGGGCAATCAGGCTTCTATTTATACATGAGTGGCTCAAGACCTAGACGAGTCTTCTATCTAAGATCACGCCATAATTCCTTCCATAACATTCTATCCTCTCACACCTTCCCGATTCCATGCATCGGCATTATTTCCTAAAACAACCCATACTATCCGCGACCGTGCAACCTTCCAAGAGCCAAGGCGTCGATACAATAGGACGTTAGAGGTGCCACGCACCCTACCCCGCTTCTATGCTTTTTCAGGGAGAGTCTCCCACATGCAATAGAACGTGTAAGCCAACAAGCCCATACTATTGCGACGCACCCCTCATGGATGGCGCAACCCCATTATATTTAACCGAGACCCTTGTTGGTTACCCGACCGACTCTCTTCACAACCCATCACTCTGAATTACACGCCCGTTGCAACACTCTAAACACAACACCCCGGATATCCTATAACATTCATTCGCCCGTAACCGTAACAGCGAGTAGTCTGTCTCGACCCCAGGGCAGGGCCGGCCAGTCCAATTTTAATCCTGGATGCTTGCTGGATCGAACGGGTGTCGTCCAGCGTGGGAAGGCGACGCTTTAACCGTTATGAGACCGGACCTCACACTGCTGGTTTCTGGGAACTAGTATTTGACCCGCCCCTTGCCCGCGGTCGTCTGTGCGCGCGTCTGTGCGCGCTAGGGATGACTACTAAGGCTGCAGTGCGGGTACAGGCGTCACCTAGTGTGTGTGTTGCAACTGAGGGTAGTGTGTATGGTGCCGTGTGACGCAGCCTTGCAAGTGCTTACTCTAGCATAGCGCGGAAAACTAAGTGTGGTCAGAGTTATAGTGGTCCTGTAGTAATGCCACTTCTACGAAAACTAAACTTGATCATTCCACTTGGTTTAATTCGGTTTTCATATGAATTCTATAATCATAAACAAAGGTCATTTATTCAACAGACATTATTCTAAAAAGCCATCTTCTCGGAAAAGGACTGTAGCTAAAAATATAGTGTTCTTGAACATGCGCTACTCCAAAAGAACCGTATTGTCAAAACAGCCGTCATCATGCTATATTAATACTACTAGCTAGCTAGTCAAATACGTCTCTAATTACGGTTGCACTTCCGGAGAATGGGCTAGGTTTCCTATATTGCTTATCTCAAGTCGTATTCAGCCCGACTCCCGCAACCCCGGGATGCTAATAGTTCGTGCAGCGTTGTTTGAGTAGCGGGGGTCTGGTTTGCAATCGGTTGTTCCGTACCCTAACCCCCGAACCAGAAAATTATTATTGCCGGTGGATGAGGTATGTGAAGGAAGAAATGTTATTTAAACTAATGCCTTGTCCGCGGCTATCATCTTAGGTCTACTTAGTTATGGGATTCGGCCGATACAATTACCCCTGCCCCATTCAATACGGCCCTGAATAGGCGAGAGCGTAAAATCTGCAAGGGCTAAGAGCCATCCCTGATATTGGAGCGGTAGCCGAGAATCGTTTCCTTCATGGATTCTCACTTACATTCAATGTGTATAAGGTATCACTCGAGATAGTGCTTCTTAGATATCACTCGATACAAGCCATGGTCCATTTTGGAATCTGACTGAGGGGGGGGGGTGCTGGACAGTATGGGGCATGGTTGTTTGACCGGCTACTTGTGTAGGTCCCATATACTAATAAACGAAACGCACTGTGTCCTAGTGGTAGTAACATGTACTGGAGCATGGGCCAATATTAGAGACACAATGGCTGTCTCCTGGCACGGAAGCAACACGCATTACAACGCACCGGCTGTTCCCTGATGAACCATTGAATAGATATTTTGCATGGAGTATCGGCGTCCGTGAATATATAATAATGTAGAAGCGTTAATTGTGTTATTATCGATGCCGACTACGTAGAAAGTATCCCCTACCTAAGAGTAGAAGCATAGCGGGGACCTGGATAGCCCGCCACGAAGCGCCTTTGCGATAAGGGGCCATTGCCTAGGATTACCAGAATTATGTTTGTCATTGCCGCTATGGAGGCTGTGGTGTTGAGAGGAAAAATGGCAAAGTTGGGAGTGATTGTACAGAATTAGGTTCTTGGGTATCATAACGCTAGGGTATTGAGGGACCAAGTATCTAGACTCCAGGTCGGTACGGTACGGGTGTTATGTTTAGGGGGGGTGGGCTATGGCATATTTCCTCTATGGAGGTGATCACCGAACTCCCCCTGGGCCATCTACAAACCTATGGGGCTTTGTGTGGAGGGCGGTTTGTGTTGTGTGTGGGGGTACGCTACGCTTTGTGGTGTGGTGGGCTGCTGCTGCTTTTTCGCTTTGGGGGGATTGTTATTTTGTCACTCTTTCCCCTGTCATGTGTTTCTTCTTTCTCTTCCCTTGTGTTTTTTTTGTTCTCTCGCGTTTTTTTCCTCCGTGTTTTTCTGCTTTTGTGTTTTCCTCTGTCCCGCTGTGTTTTCGTTTCCGTCCATTGCTTCTTTTCATCTTTCTGTGTTTTTTCGTTTCTCCCGCGTTTCTCCCCCCCCTCCTCCTCTTTGGGGGGGGGGGGGGGGGGTGTTGGTGGGGCCCTGGCGGCGGCACTAAGGATAACCGATTGGGAGAAAACATAACTATCACTAGGGCATAGGTAGAAAGCGATGAAGGCTGTTTCCGGCTCCAACTCATGAATAATTTCTCCCCTCTTTGGCCGGCTGCATGGTTATCTCGCGATAGGCCCAAGTTCTAGTTCCGAAAACCCCGCCAATGCTAGCCCTAGGCGCACCAAAGCAATGGAGTAGGAACTAAAATCAAAAAAGCAGTTCCTCACTGTTACGGTATTTATTCATTCGCCCGTAACCGTAACAGTGAGTAGTCTGCCTCGACCCCAGGGATATTCCCCAGGGCCGGCCGGTCCAGTTTTGATCCTGGATGCTTGCTGAATCGAACGGGTGTCGTCCAGCGTGGGAAGGCGACGCTTTAACCGTTATGAGACCGGACCTCACGCTGCTGGGTTCTGGGAACTAGAATTTGGCCCTCCCCGTGCCTCGTGATCGTCTGTGCGCGCTAAAGATGACTACTGAGGCTGCAGTGCGGGTATAGGCATACCTGGTATATATATTACAACGGAGGGAGTATATACGCTACTGCCTGATGCAGCCTTGCAGGGGCATACCATAGCGTCACCGCACAGCCATAGCCTCATGGCAGGGTATTGCTCTTGGTATAAAACTCTCAGTCTAGCTAGAACAGAAACTACATCTCCAATCACGGTTGCACTTCCGCCATATGAGCTATGTTCTCCATATCGAGGCTCTCAAGCTGCATTCACTCCGACTCCCGCGACCACGGGATGCTGATATTTCGATGTTGTCTGAGTACTGGGGGTTTAGTTCGCAATCGGCTGACAGGCAGTATCGTTAACTTCCATACCCTAACCCCCGAACAGGAAAGAAATTTTCTTATTGCCCGTAGATCACTTTCATTCCATCGGGTATGTGAATTAAAGAACAAGTGTTATTTAAGTCGGGTAAGTCCTGGCCCGCGGCTATCACCCTAGTGGCTCTACTTAGTTATGACGTTTCGTCGATACTATTATTTCTGCCCTATTTGATACGGTCCTAAATAGGTCAGAGCGAATGGGTCTTTATCAGAGACTATAGGCATTCCGCATCTCTGAGGGCCTAGAGCCATCCCCAATATTGGAAAGATAGACGAGAATCGTTTGCTTCATATATTCTCACTCGCGTTCAATATGTCATACGGTATCACTCGCGATTGTGCTTCATTAGATGTCACTCGATACAAGCCATGGTCCATGTGGTAATTTTTTTTTTTGTTTACATCAGTAATCGTGTCCATGTTGTAATCTGACTGTAGGGGGTACTAAATAGTACGAGACGTGACTGACTGACTAGGTGAAGTATATAAACTATAATTAACAGGTTTTATATATTTATAAATGAAAGATACATGGGAACAACGGTTGTCTCCTGGTACAGAACTAGCAAACAGGTATTACAATATACTAGTTGCTTTTCCGGGTCTTTTGATAAATAACTATATGGGATATAGGCGTCTACGAATATATAGGAACGAGGAGTAGTTTGTGTTATTATCGATGCCGACTACGTAGTAATTATCCCTTCCTAGAGAGTAGAAACGCATCGGATACCTGGGCAGCCCCCCACGAAACCTCCCAAGTTACTATTGTGGTTTATTGCGGACGGTTACAAGGACTATGTTTTATCATTACTGTTATGGCAGCTGGGGTGTTGAGAGGAAAAATGGCAAAGTTGGAATTGTGAAGAATTAAATCCTATGGGTATATATAGTTACGCTAGGGTATTGAGGAACTAAGTATCTAGACTCCAGGTTGGTACGGTACGGGTGTTATGTTTGGGGGAGTGCAGGTCTAGAGTCGCAGTTATGGGGTATTATGGTGATTCTTCTCTATAGAGATCACCGAACTCCCCCTGGGCCATCTACCGATGGAGCTTTGCATGGAGGCGCGGTTTGTGTTGTGTGTGGGGTATGTTGATCTTTCTGGCGTGGGGGGCTGCTGCTGCTTTTTTTTCTTTCTTGGGGGTTTTTATTTTGTGGTTTTTTGTGTGTTTATGTATTTTCTATCCATTCTTCCTTGTGTATCTTACTCTGTGGCTTTTCCTGTGTTTTCTCCTCTTGTGTTTTTTCTTTTGTGCTTTTCTGTCCGTCTGTGTTTTCTTTTCTTCCGTGCTTCAATTGTTTCCGTGCTTCCGTGTTGTATGTGATCTCCTGTTTTTTATGTTTTTTATGTTTTCTGTGCCCCCGCGTTCTTTGCGTTTTTGAGTTTTTGTTTTCTCAGGTGTTGTATTTTTTTTTGGGAAGGGGGGGGGGGCTATGGTAAGGCGCCTTAGCGGCAGTGCCAGAGATGCTCTGTCGGGGAAGACCGTAACGGTCACTAGAAGATAGGTAGAAAGCTAGGAGGGCTGCCCCCAGCGCCAATATCATCCATTAAACATACCTAAAAGACTCATCATTTAATCCTGTGTTCTTTGGCCGGCCACATGGTTATCCCGCGATAGGCTCAAGCTCCCATCCTTAAACTCCGGTCAATGCTAGCTCTCGGCTCATCAAAACAATGGAGCACAAACTAGGAACACAAAAAACAGTTCCTCACTGTTACGGTATTTATTCATTCGCCCGTAACCGTAACAGCGAGTAGTCTGTCTCGACCCCAGGTGTATCACCCAGGGCCGGCCAGTCCAATTTCAATAATGGATGCTTGCTGAATCGAACGGGTGTCGTCCAGCGTGGGAAGGCGACGCTTTAACCGTTATGAGACCGGACCTCACGCTGTAGACTTTCCGGGGTGGTCTTTGAACCACCCCTCATTACGCGCGTCTAAGTGCACTAGGACAGGGTGCGTAATGCAAGGGTTTGATGCATGTAAGCCACGAGCTTGGCGTGTCTTATGTTACTTACCATTTGCTATGTATGTACAATTTAATAATAGGAATGGGAGTAGTAGTGTTTTCTGAACCTGGTTAACATTGCAAGAGCCAGATAAGTATAGGACACCCCCAGCAAGGTGGGGGGGGGGGGGGTGGGGCAGAATACGCTGGGTCTACCATAGATTTCACCGGAACGGGTAAAGAATCCAGCCCCACTGGATTCCATATTGTTCATAAATATATATTGTGCAGTAATCGTTCTGTCAGGCTTTGCCAGGCTAAAGACCCTCCATAATGCAACTCCTGCTCCTTTACAACTTACCATGTCATTGAGCAACGCGCAGGACCTTCCCCCCGGGAATCATATACATACAGTCCTCCCTGAACAAGAAACCTTACCTGGTTATTCGATTGCGTACGACCCCCATCCTCACAGGACTAACCGGAGATGAATTTCAAGTGCTGCTGCCCTCCTTTCTGCTCACATTGGTACTCCACCTAATTTTTGGGACTCCGGACGGCAGCCGTGGATACCTCTGACTCAGCTATGTTTCCTCCCACGTAACTCAGTTGCGCAAAGAGCCCGCAAACACATGTATCTGTAGGTGAACTACCTAGATGCTTTCCTCCTCCTGGGAAACCTACGGGGTGACCCTGGCCGCTTGAGCTACTTCCAACCTATGTACCTTGCAGATATTGGCCGTACATCGTACTGCTGACAGGACCCGGAGGATGGTCAGCCCAGCAACAGTGTAACACTCACTAGCAGAGGGGTGTTTGTTACTACTAACTCGTGATAATCAGTAATGTGATTGTATTTCCGCTGGGGACCAGTACTTACCGGTAAGATCTTCATTTCTCCCAATGCTTCTCCCCTAGCACACCTTTGCATTTCACCTGCGGGTGGTATTTGTGCGCCCTGCACCTTGCTGTTAACACATCGCCACCGGAACCGGGGATAAGGATAAGGGTTTGTATTGACTTAATCCCAACAGCGATGATTTGGGTGCAGGGTTGCCTCTTGTGTCCTCATCTAAGGAGATCTGTTTCGCACTGCTGAAGAACCTTGTATACAGCAAGTCAATAGCTTCTCAGCGCTAGGTTTGGGGTAACGCAATAATGCGAAACACTGCTTGTCTCCGGTAAGGAATCTTCTGTTTAAGGACCGCCTGAACGGCTTGGGCTCGGTGTTCTCCCTTCTTTCTCGTTTTTTCAGAGGATAGTAAGAGGGTGAATAGAATCATCCGGGGGGGGATTAGATAAGAGTGATTTTTAGATGCTGCTTCCAATACGTGGCCCCCCGAGAAAGGCCTAGAAATCGATGAAGAGGAGTTGTAGACTTTTTAAAACCAACCTTTTGTCTTTAGTCCCCTAATGGAGGAAGAAAAAGGTCCCCCCGCCATGCTTAGGTTATTCTTCTCATTAGCTTCGGGCAGGTTGGATGTATATTATCCCCCTTGACAGCCCCCCTTGACACCCCCCCCCCTCTTGACACCTCACCCCGTAGTAACAAACCAATTGAGTCTCCCCGCTTATTAATTCCTCATCATGCCTTTGGGCTCGATGTATTCTTCGCCCGCCCATCCTCAGCGTAGAGGGTAATGATGTGTGTAGCCTCGAGGCCCGTCCGGATGCGCTGTTTAACGCTGGGTGCCTCTTCCTCCGTGGTGGTGAATTGACTATCTCTCCCATGCACTGCGTCACTGAACGGTGCGACACGAGTTCCACTAACAATGTAAAGTACCTTAAAGAATAAATGCTACTCAAGGAAGGGTTAAGCCTCGCCCTTCTTAACTATCCTGAGGTAGACATTTGTCTCTCCTTGCCACTAGCTTCGTGTCCACTCTGTACATAACATGCAACTCGCCTAACCTCAGCCTCAATCTCGCTTACTAATACAACTACACATACTCCTTTACAACTCCCGGTCTACCCCACACAATCAGTATCATAGGAACTAGCCGAGGCTCTTTACTGGCCGAAATGGAGCCCGCCGATAATGAAACCTGCCAACTATGCACAGCCAACCCCTCGGTTTATGGAGGTAGTGGAGGTGGGCTCTCCGCGTTAGAACGCATCTGTAGTAGACATAGAGCGAAATCAAACTGAGTAGGTGATCATGAGCACTCCGCCGATATTTGTAGACAATCCAACCATGAAGGCCAGTGTATGTAAAATAGAAATTTGATTTGTTTATGATAGGAGGTGGAAGTTTTGATAAATCATGGTTCACTCTGCTGGAACTAAACTATTCGAACCAATGAACGATGATTGATTGTTGCTAGAGAGAAGCGGGAGAGAGCGGACCGATGGGGAACCTAGCTAGGAACACCTAATGATGAGACCAAGCGCTAAGCGCTGTTATGGCTGTGTTTCATAAAAAATGACTTTTATTTGGTATTAGATATGCGCAGACATGACTATTCTATAGTATGGTGTTTCTATGGTGATTAGTCTTAGTATTGGGTTTCTGCAATTTCTCCTTCAATCCACCACTTCACCTTCGCCCGGTAGAGCCCTGCGACGGCGACGCTGACTGGATGAGGCGTTACTGAGCTGTGAAGCACCATGGAGACTTCCGGAAGCACCTGGGCGGCGGGGGGGAGTAGGCGATCCTAGCGAACCAGGCATGCGCGCGGTGTTGGAGGTGCGTTCAGCGGCGGAGGTGCGCACGGCGGAGGTGCGTACGGCAGAGGTCGGGGTATCTAGAATAACATCTTCGCCGCCTTCGGAGTCGATATCAAAGGATATCTCGTAGGGGGTGTTGAGGGAGGTGTCCCTAACCGCGTTTACCAACCTAGTATGGCAGGTAGAGGATTGTTTTTTTTTGCCGATCTTTTTTTTCTGCAGGCGACGGTGGCTTAAAAGCCCTGTGGTACAAGCGTTCCTACCAGTGTGGTTTAACCTAAACTACGATGTGGTTTAAATAAACAACTTTGTGGTTTAAGAGTACACTGTGTGGTTTAACTTAAACCACGATGTGGTTTAAGTTGTGGTTTAAATAAACCATGCCCTTTCTTTGTGGTTTAAATAAACCACAACCCACGCAGCGTGTGGTTTAAGTAAACCACAACCCACGCAGCGTGTGGTT
The DNA here is from genome assembly GCA_009192285.1 of Morchella semilibera. Lineage (NCBI taxonomy): Eukaryota > Fungi > Ascomycota > Pezizomycetes > Pezizales > Morchellaceae > Morchella > Morchella semilibera. Next base: position 553,980 of record WBVU01000021.1, on the reverse strand, counting down.
TAAGTAAACCACAACCCACGCAGCGTGTGGTTTAAGTAAACCACAACCCACGCAGCGTGTGGTTTAAGTAAACCACAACCCATGCAGCGTGTGGTTTAAGTAAACCACAACCATTTCCTGTAGTTTAAATAAACCACAATCATATCGCGTGTGGTTTAAATAAACTACAGCCCACACAGCGCGTGGTTTATTTAAACCATAACCCTCCCGTGTGGTTTAAATAAACTATAGATAGTCGTTTCAGTTCTATATTTGGTATAGTGGCTCTTGCATATGCATGCCCCACCTTTATGTGGGGTCGGCATATCGATATATCCTCAACACCACGGCCACTGCCACGTCCACGGCCACACATGCACATAGCTAGCTATAATATAAGCTATATCTATAGATCGATCCATCCGATATTATAATCATGGCCTCACGTTCACACCCCCGTGCAACGTTCGTCCCGGTAGCATGCGACTGTTCAATGTATGGCACCGGAGTTCCTCATATCATTAGAAGCCGCCGTGAATGGAACAGACATTTTGTGTTTAGACGGGACGAACTCCGAAATCAAGCACTATCTCAATCCAGAAATATACAAGGCGCGCCGGTACGGGTATACGTATCGCATCCACATGTCCGCCAACAGCAGCACCCAGTCCCATCGGATACATATACGAACTTAGAGCCGGGGGAGGACATCTACCCGGAATTAGAAGAACCTCCTGCCCCTTCATCTGGTTCGGAGGAACCACTTCAAGTTTCACTCCCATCTGATAATGATGTACTTCCAGATGCTGAGTATCAAGAAGAGCACGATCGACCGTCACTCCAATTACCACGTATCAGTTCAGATACAGACTCAGATATTGATGCAAGTATAGCTCACGCCAGTTCATATAATCATGCTCAGGAGATTCTTCATGCGACAAGCTCAAATGCAGATACAGATCCTGACCCTGAGGCACTTCGAGAGCCTGAGATATTGGAGAGGAACGAGGGGGATCTAGATTCCGAGCTACATTCACCAGTATCACTACATTCACCACTTTCATTAGATTCGCATTCACCATATTCGCCGCATTATATCAGCTCAGATATTGTGATGGAATCTGAGGCTGAACTCTTAAATAGCGAACCGCCTGGTGACGAAGTTGCGCCCGCCCCCCCGGCCCCACATTTACACAAACAAAACACCTCAATCTCAGCCGCCCCCTCCGATATGTCTCTGTGTGATGCGCATGATCACGGTGTCGTCAATGATACGATCTTCCCCCGCCAAGTCTCTCCATCTTCAAGCCTCCCTTCAGATTCCGGTTTTCACTTATCCCGCCAGCATGCTTCGACAATATTAGATTCCAGCCACTCCGAAGATACTGGTTCTGATCAATCCGGCCCGATCGGGCAGATGAGACGCGGATTTGCAGAAATACACTCCTCTTCCAGCTCTGATTCTGACTCTGTTGTATCCTGGGCCTCTGATATTGATCCCCCGGAAGATTTTGAGCCTGTTCCCGGTTCTCAAGATGGGGTGGTAGGATTTAATTATAGGGATCCGATGAATGATTTGACTCTCACAGAACAGGAGAAAGTTTCGTTTTCTTTGCATGATATTACTATGAAGAACCGGATATCACGTCAAGGGGGGAGGCATATATCGGAATTATTTTCTTCTATTTTAACCGCTAATATAAAACCGCTTGATTATCGCACCACCCGAACGCGTATCCGAAAACTTACAGGCATCGAAGGGATTGAACACGATTGTTGTGTCAACAGTTGTATGTCCTATGCTATGTATCCAGACTTGGATCGTTGTACAATCTGTGATCACCAGAGATGGAAGAACCCTGCAAATAGAGCCACGCCTTTTGCTAGCCATACTTATATACCGATTACACATAGGCTTAGATTGCTCTTCTCCGATCCAAAGGTTGCAGAATTGATGATAAATTATAGGTATAGTGCCGAAGGGGACCAAGCTAGAGGAACTAGAACCGATTATTGGTCCAGTGATCTTTTCGTTGACATGAGGGCCAAGGGTCTTTTCGCAGCGGATACCGACATAGCGCTTATGCTGAGTTTAGACGGAGTGAAAATCTTCAAAAGCCGACGCAATTTCTCTATTTGGCCGATTATGCTAGTAAGTATGAGTTCAGGGAGCACCCATTTAATCATATGTTAATTGAATTGTAATCAACGCAGGTAAATTTAAACTTACCTCCGAAGATCAGATATAAGCGACGACACCTTATCCTCGCCGGATTTATCCCAGGCCCAAATAATCCAAAAGATATTCATTCTTTTCTCTTTCCTATGATGCAAGAGCTTGTTCGGTTAGAGTCTGGTATCAGAGGTGTATGGAGTGCGTACAGAGAGATAGAATTCGACCTCTTTGCTCATGTGTGTGTTGTCGGGGCTGATATGCCTGCTAGAGAAAAATTAATGAATTTCAAAGGTTGGTAATTAATTCAAATCCGTATATATGATGGTAAATTAACTCCGTATTTTTTTAAGGGAACCGAGCAGTGTCATATTGCCCTTATTGTAATTGCAAAGGATTGCATAACCGATCAATATATTGTCCGTTGAAGCCACCACTCAATTGTCCAGATAATGTGCAAAACACCCCCGAATATGATCCTGCAAACCTCCCAATGCGGAATGATCGACAGACACGGAGAATAGCACGCCATATACTTGAAACCGGAGATGACAGAGTAGCAAAAGAGACAGGTATCAGGGGTCCTAGTTGCTTGGCGGAATTGTCCTCTATAGATATCCCTAGGAGCTTTCCTCCGGACGTCATGCATCTTTGGTGAGAGAATATCATACCTGATCTGTGTGAGCTTTGGAGGGGGGTATTTTTCTCACAGCATGCAAATGCTGCTATCATTGCTGCGAATACCGATGAAGATACTGCGATTGAGGCGCCAGAAGAGCCGGAAGTCGAAATGCCTCAACGTCAACAGCGACGAGGAAGGATGCCCAGGGTCCAAAGAGCGGCGGTTCCGCCTACGTCTCTTCCAAAAACCAAATTTGCTGTCACCACCGATCCATGGAATATTAAACCGTCTCAATGGGCTGAAATTGGGAAGGATATGCGAAAAAGTACAGTAAACTTCCCTGCTTTGTTTGGGGACCCAATTCGTGACTTCACCAAGCATTGCCATCATTTAAAAGCAGCGGAATGGAGAACATTTGCCACTTTGCTTGTTCCAATCTATCTTAGGGGCCGCCTGCCGCATGAGGATTATACCGAATTCATTAATCTCGTCGAAGCTATAAACCTTTCTTGTGATTATGAGGTAACCGAACCGGAGATAGCCTCTATCGAAGCGAAAATAATTCGCTTCGTTTCGTATTATGAGACTAGGTACTATCAGCGGAAGTATGAGCGATTGTCTGTATGCCTGCCAGTTATACACCAAATGCTTCATGTCGCGCAGGGTATATCATGGGCTGGGCCGACATATGTGTACTGGCAATGGCCTATGGAGCGAGTATGTGGTATGGTGGCATCGACAGCTAAGTCTAAGGTTTCGGCGAATAGAAATATGGCAATATCGATGGTACTCGACGAGCAGCAAAATTACATGCCGTATGTGGTTCGATACCCTAGCGCTTTCGATGCTGATGAAGATGAGCATGAGATGATTGAAGATCACGATGGAAATATTTTACTGCATCGCATCTTCCTCAAAAGACACTCCTTTCCGACCGGAGAGATGCCGCGACTATCTGGTTCTAACAAGACTAAAAGACTTAGTACCTGGGAGCGGAGGGCAATCAAAGAGTATCTCATGGAAGAAATACATATCCACGATGACGCCCCGCCTCATCCGGATGATGTTTTGAGGCGTATCGCAGTGGAATGCACATGCTGGGCATCATTCACGCCAAGCGTTGGTGCTGACAAGTTTATAATCACTTCGTCAGATATGCGTCGGAAAAACTCTACTAGGAATGCCTCTATGATTCGCTATGAGGCGACAATGCGTGATGGGAGAGGCGGTACACGTACATTGTCTGTGTTTGGAGAGGTAAAATTTTTCTTCACTTTGGAATATGAAGGAGAAATTTTGAAATTAGCATATATACAAACTTTCCAGGCGAGGGTGGAAGGGAGGCTTATGCGCAAGGTTGGTTTGGGGAATAAGGTGGTTGTAAACATCGAGACAATCCGTGAGTTGGTTGGTTTGATATACGACCGGGGGAACAATACATTGTCCGGCGATACACTTGCCTTTTTTAGTTTAGTGTAGTTTGTTTTTCAAATTTTATCCCTGCATATTTTAACCTCACCTCGCTACGTGCAACCCCTCCTAGCTTCACCCATCAAACCACAGTTCTCAAGATCATCACCATCCGCGCCCATCCGCCGGCCAGCTTTTCATAATTCTCTCCCCCCCTTTCTTTTTTTGCCATCAAGTACATGTGCATACAGGTGGAAGCCAGCTAGCCCCTCTCCAATGACGGACACACCAGACATGGAAGCATTACGCGACCGCTTCCTCGCCGAAGCTATGAAAAAGGCAATGGAGGAGTGGAATAAGCAGTTTGGTATCAAGCCCAACGGTGCTGGTGAGTTAGACACTATGTCGCGTGCCGATATGTAATTACTAACACACAGATACCCCCCCAAGCATCACAAGAGCCCGCTCGCCCGCCCGCAAAACGTCCATCACCCCCTCGTCTGCCAACTGATCCCCCCACCAGTCCAGCCAAAAAGAAGCCCGCCCATACCTTAGCTCCATCTACTCAACCCGGAGACAACAAAAAAAGCAACGGGTCTGGTAGCAGGAGTGATGGAGTAGCCGAAACTGAGGGCGACGAAGTTACGCCAACTTCAACACCGGCGGTAACGAAACCGAAATGGCGTCAAAGATTCGCAAAAAAACAACCCATCCTGATCTCATCTGACCCAGGTCCATCTAACGAAGCCCTGCCCTCACGCGTCCCAAAACGTCCGGATCCGGCCCCATCGAATAAGTCCCATAAAACTAAAACTACAAAAGGCTATAAAAATCGAAAGGAGCTTGTCCGACGGATGAGACTCGAACCAGACGACAACGAAGGTGTCAAAGAAATCCGAAATTTCATCATTTATCAATGCCGGAGACGAAAAATCCGATTGAACCAGCCTTTCGACAACTTCCCACAAGAAAACTTCTTCAAGCAATTACGAGGCGTCACTATCGAATGTCAGCTAGCATACGGGCCTTGGTGGGACATGGAGCTTACCAAGGACATCGCGCATACTATCTGCCTGGATACCGTGAGAAATAAACGCGCAAAGGGCCGAAGGGTAGCAAAAACGGATAACAAAGGCAAAGGGGTTCTTGAGTCCGATGGCGATGACGACGAAGACAGTGATGACGACAGCTTTGATGAAGATGAATATGTTGATCATAGTGGGGATCAGTTTGATGGTAAGTCGGCTAGATCATATCCCCTAACGAAGCAGTCAAGACAAGGCGCTGTGCCGTTGGAGTTCCCTGTGTCCTCTTCTCCATGCGACAGCAGCACGGGTATACTGTCGAGCCCTTTTTCCGAAGCCATAGATCCTAATCTGGTAGATTTATCGACACCGGTCGGATCACAAAATTATCGCCATCCAACACCACAGACTCCGCCAATAAACCTTGTCGCCCCTGCAGTTCCGGATATGTTACGCATGAGGAAAAAGAAAAACATCCCAGCCGATGTCGCTTATTCTTTGGGTGCGGACCCTCCTGTCTTCGATAAGAAATCCGGAAGATACAAACCAATGGAAACTCGGGTCGGAGAACAAACGACTAGGGCCAACAAAACTGCTGGCAATACAACACAGAAAGCTTCATCATCTTCTGTCGCCTCGATTCGCCCCGCGCCCTCTCAACCCCCTCAGGCCCCCGATTCGAAAACCCCAGATGTCCTAACGGTTTATATGAAGAATGTCCGGCCATTTCAAATCGACTGCGATTCGAATTACGAGAATTTTAGCAGCGAAATTCGGACACGTGTTCTTTGGGGGTCGGAAATTCTTCTTTATCGAGTGAGGAAAGGGAAAATCTCTGATCTTCAATGGCGAACGGTCTCGTCTGATGATGACTTTGATAAACTTGTGAATAAGTGTTCGAGTACAGGGGTTGTGGTGAAATTGGCAAGGTCGAATTACTTCCAATCTGATGGCGAATCAGACGAGGAAGATCACGTGGACTTTGTGGACCCCATGTGGAATGAAGTAAACGCGGTGAGTGCATATTATTTTAATTAATGTATATACGCTAACCGATCGAATAATATAGAAAAAACCGACGTCAAAGTTACAGAAAAAAAGCAATAAGACCAAGAGGCAAGCTATAATAAAAGAGGCGGTAAAAACCGCCCCGGGCTCCGATAGTATGATAACTTCCATTACGGAAAGGGATAGCCAGGTTGACCATCCACAGAATGACATGCCTAATCATGTCAGGAATCTTTACCAAATCGAAGATGTTGCCGCCGCCTTCGTCGAGGATGTCGCCGTCGCTTTCACGAAATATATCCCACCAGTGGTTTCTCAGTCAACATTTGTATCCCCCTCAATCTCACCCGCTCCCACCAGTATTCCGGGCTCTCCGCAACTCCCTCCGGCTCTTCCAGGCTCTCCAGATCTCCCCCCCATCCTCCCGGCTTCCCACACTTTCCCGGCTTCCCAGACCCCCTCGGGCTCTAGGATGCACTCACCCGCTCAGCTCCCCCCATTTTCTTCGGTAATGGCCCCTCTGGCACCCCCGGTTTTAACACAACAGGCAAACAGTGAATCTCAAAAAGCACTAAAGATGATTCCTTTCACTGCGACTAGTTCAACTAATGTTGCCGGAGGTCGTAAGGTAAATTTGGTCATTGTCCAATAAATTCATGTATGTGTACTAATTTTCATTGTGTTATATCATATCCCACAGATGCTCGAGATTCCGCAAGTCAAACCAACTGCCGACAAATATAGAAAGGAGAAGGGGACTGAAGCAAGAAAGGCCCGGGTAATGGAAAATAAGACGTCAGAGAGCGCACCTCCACCCGGGTCCCAATTCGAATCTCAGTTACGAACCCAGTTCGAGTCCCAATTTGAGTCGCAGTTTCCATCGCAGGTGCCAGACTCGCAGGTTAATACAACAGTCTCGGCACAACCGAGGAAACGTGGCCGCCCGCCTGGATCCAAAAATAAAACTGCACCATCTGCAGATACTGGTACAACCTCCCGGACTGGAAGGAATATCAAACAAACCTTCAAAGTCCTGGATCAGCATGCTGTTGCGACTGAAAAACAACATGCTAACGATGTTGTTGCCGGTAGGAATCGCCTCAAGGATCGGATAAACAATTTTACTATCATCGGATAAACAATTTTACTATCTAAATTCTCAACTGATCAGATATATATATACGTATACATGTATGGTAACTAACTAAAACGAACATAAACACTAACAACAGAAGCACATGCTAATAGTTGATACTCTAGATACATCTGCTGGTTAAATATTCCTGCTTGAACGTTTTTCATTTCAGTCACACAAAACGGCGTAATAGGACGGATAACGGGGCATGGTGTTTGATATAGATGGTTTCTCTGGGGTAGAATTATTAGATAGATTTAGAAGTGCCGGCGCGCACATAAAGAGTAATATTAATATTTTTTCGCTGGGCTAATATAATACGGGCGCTGTGGTTTATTTAAACCACAGTGCTGCAGTGTGGTGTGGTTTATTTAAACCACAAGTCATGAAATTCCCATTATTATAAAAAAAAGGTGTGGTTTAAGTTAAACGACGTTGTGGTTTAAGTTAAACGACGTTGTGGTTTAAGTTAAACGACGTTGTGGTTTAAGTTAAACGACGTTGTGGTTTAAGTTAGACAACGTTGTGGTTTAAGTTAAACCACACCACTCCCAGCCGAGCTCTAATGTTTTGTGGTTTACTTAAACCACACCAGTTTTGTACCACAGGGAAAGTTCTAACTAGCCGAATGGTGACTTTTCCACTTTTAAGTCACGTGTCAGACCGAAGCGGTGTCGTGCCACTGCCGTACTCGCGTTAGGAAATTTCAAGTATTAAAAAATTGCAGATATACCTACATCCACTTGAAAGGTATAATCCCACCACCTATCAAGCTGTCGATGCTCACCCCCTATCCTAGGGGGTAAGGCTATGTATGGGAGATAATTTATTCGATGTGGGGGAACACATGATCCGGTAGCAAAAGCCACCGATCTTTGCTTGTTTCTGTGGAGCAGCATTTACTGGAAGCTGAGGGGATAACGTTAGTCATTAGACTATAAAGCCTCAGAGTACATAGGTGTAACACTAACCCATTCCGCTCCCGGGATGCATGGGATCTTGATGCCACCCGTCTCCATCCTCATCACCCCATCCGTAGGGAGTAGAAGGAGCCAGAGTTGATTCCGGCGTGCTGTGAAGTAGTATCTAAAATGAACTGTCAGTATTGGGTCATGAAAGGGATGGTATTCACCCACCCATCTGTAGTCGGGAGAGTTCAAGTAGTATAGATGCTCCGGATCTATGCTGTGGAGCATATTGCTGCCACCCTCACACCACGAACGCAGAGCACACGCACAGTGTGATGAAGTTGCTGATGGAATCAGCACTCCCAGTGATGGAAAACACCGCCCATGGGGAATGGACCACAAACTGGATGGCTGGGATAGGATGGGTTGTTTCGCCTCTGGGATGCGTGGGAAGGTGGATAGTATATGTAGAGAGGATGAGTGCTAATGTGTAAAGTGGAAAGGAATTTAAGGTGGATATGGGGATGGATGGCAGAGGGTAGGGTGTCCACTCGGCTATACACGTTGCCCTCAAATTTACCTGCTCTCCCTGACAGCCCCTGCCTAGGGCCGCTGGATTGTGTCTACACATTAACCACCGCTTTGGGGCCAGGTTGGAGAAATATATAATCTAGTACCTTGCGGAAGGAAACTGTGGCTTATCGGCGGGCGGTGGCCACGCCACCTAGCCCGCAGTAGCAGTGGTTAGATAACCAGTACGTGCGCGTGTCAGAGCTATGCGAAACGCTAGACTCTGCCTAACCACTAAAGTTGTTCCGGCCGGAAGGTAACGCCGGTAACCGTTCTTGCGTAGGGCGCAGAGGGTCATAACACTGGCAGGGGTCCCGATTGGTAATCCGGTGTCGGTGATATTCGCTGGTTGTAGAGTGGGCAAGACACGATGATGATCCTTAAGTAATGGCGGCTAGGGTATGGGTTTTATTTGTGTCGACAATATCATGGGTAGAAACTTGTCATCCATTATATCTTGTTTTGCTTTTCCAACATGGATTTAAGGAATTGGTGAATTAGAGACTTTGCGAAAATGGAACCAGCTCCATTTTCCGGTAACCTGATTGATGCCGATACCATAGCCTGCCAATCAAATAATTGAATTATATGCGCAAGGTCTCTATGAAGGAAAGGGAGGTGGGGGGAAAGCCTAGACCTGTTTGCCGGAACACTTCCGGGAACAAGGATATCACTCGCATACGGTATTATATTGTTTTGAAGGATGATTAAATATGGCGGAGAAAATATACTTGTACACACTACTGTACCGCCCGCACGCATATCCGTATGAGGGTTACTTGGGGCACGGGGAGAGGCATATATGTAGAAATAGTCATTAGAAAAAATCGTGGGAATTATTAGCGAGCGGAAATTCTATTGGGTATCCAATCAAATATGCTTTTAGGGTAATATATAGTACAGTAAGTAAATCTAGGCTGGGTAGGGGTATTCATCGTCATCTTCCTCGTTTTTAACATGCATAGCCTCTTCTTCCGCCTCGTTTTCGAGGACCTCCACCTCCACTTCGGCCACGAAATCGCGTGCACTCCTAAAATCACCTCTACGAAGGGGTAGAGAAGCACCTCCACGCTGTGCAAAACCTCCGAAAGAACCTCCACGCTGCGAATCATCCACGGAAGCATATTCGGAAGCATCTTCGGAAGGAAATCTGGAAGCATCCTCGGAAGAATATCTGGAGGTATCTTCGGAAGCGCCCCTATAGAGTGAATCATCTCTATCGGCACGGGTTCCGGATGATATACGATGGATATTTCTAGTAGAGGTGAATCCACGGGGGTTGTGAGCCTTGACTATCACGGCGTAGGATTGGTGATTCGGGAGAAACGGGGATTGGAGGTGCTAGAGGTGCTAGAGGTGCTAATTGGGCACTCTTGCGAGCCCCCGAATGCGTGCGGGCTGGTGTGCGCGTGGTGGTGGGCTAGCGGTAGGCGTCTCCAGTATACGCTCCTCGTCACCTGATTTGTCGAAGGGGGTTTGGGGGCGGTATATCTGTGGTCGGCATCTATTTGCAACAAGGGTGGACGCAGGTGCACGCATTCCTTCGGGCGGATCTCTCCAGAGGTCGACCGAGTTGGTATTCTGCCGGGACGGAGGAGGATTAAGGCGAGCGTTATTCAACTTTCCAGTCAATGGGATTCTGTAACTCTCGAGCTCACATTTTGAGCTCCCGGCGGGTTATCCACACGATCAACTGCCGCCAAGCACTGAATATCTGGACATGAGCTCGTTTGCGGAACAGTGCAACCACTGTGCTGTGCTAGGGGTTGAGCTTCTGGGTTTTCCAGGATCCTTGGGTATATCATATACCACTATAGCAGGACCCAATTATATGTCAGTCTGACTGTATCGTGGTACAGCGAAAGCTTGCTATAACACTACCTTCTATGAGGGTAATGTCCCTATAAAGGTATCACATCTCGGTCCTTTTTGCCCGGCCTTCAGCACCGGCACATCCTATATAAGGGTAATACCTCCATAGCGGTATAGAATTCCGGTCCCGAGTGTACCGTTTTAGCAAGCTTTCACTGTTAGAGGTGTCTGCGTAAATGCACATGTATGCATTGTTCTGCACTGTTTTAATCAGCTTACCGCTTCTGTAAATGTAAGAACTATGAATACTACTAACATATAGAACCTATCTCGCAGTTTACCCAAGCCGGGACCGCTCCTGGAGGTAGCCGGGCCTGAACATCCCTTCGCTACTCTGTGAGTAGATTAATGGTTGAGGAAGCTACCCATTTGCCAAATGAACAAGCCATCCACGTTCTTGCTGGATAGTATAATCCTTTAGCCAAATACCTGTCGTGGTCAACGGAGTATAACGCGGCCAAATTGCTGATACCGACCAACATGGCACCTGATGGGACTTGTAGGCTGGGTCGGTGTTGAGAAAGTATAGAGCCCTCTTAGGAAATGTATCCCCTGCCATAAATGAATAAGTTAAAGATTTTTATCAGTGGGGGGCGGGTCGTGTTTACCTTTAATTTGCGAAGAGTAGAAGGAGATGATAAAAGGGCGACAGGAAATGTGAAGGGATTGTTGATTACACTATCCTTTAATTTAACGCAATTAGAATGGGCTATCAACAATCATGCACCGGTGTACTACTAACCCAGGACCTCTGGTGGGTGAGTGTGTGGTGCACATGGCCTATCCCTGCATAGCGGCAGATGAGGGTCCGCTAAAAGACCCCCGGCGGCAGGCTTTTAAAGTCTCCCAGTCCCCGGATGTCCCTCTCTCTCCTCCTCCGGTAGCGCTCTCGAGATTGACGCCATTGGCGGTTGGGGGGGTGATTGTAGGATGGGGCCTTCGACAGTCTGGAAGTGTGAGACAACATGATAAGCTCGCGTAAGGCGGGATCCTTCATTGGGGAACTTGCGAGACCCCTCCGTGATAAGTAGAATGGGTTGAGGTTCTCTGGGCGGAGGGTAAAGTATGCTTAGGACATGACTGTGCCGAAGTTACCCCCCGGAACGGTTGCAGTACAGCAGCCATACAAGAAATGTGGGCATGGAGCAAGAGGTGGGTTGGAGATAGTGAATGAAGAGGGGTGGGCACTATCGCAGGTTTAGGCAGGTTGAGCCGGGGTTTCAATAAATCATGGTACTGGGAGATGGAGTAGAATGGATCGGTGTGATGAAGGAGTGGATGGGTGTAGGGGGTAGTCGTACTGGAGGGCCGGACGGGCCTCCTTAAAGCTCCCCTAGCTCATGCAGGGGCATAGGCTTCCTAGAGGGCCAACACACGTATCCGGATTTTAGGCCCCGGAAAAGCCGCCCGCCCTTGATAAGCGGATGTATTAGATGAATGGACGGACGGGCTCTACCCTAAGCATTTGCTATCCCCCACATAGCGTTGCCTCCACGCGCTAGGTTCTGGTAGTACACGTCTCTGATTAACGGCCTAGCTCACAAACTGGCTCCACACCTATCCAGCCCCCCCAGCGAATAACAACCGCCCCCACTACACACAAACACTTAGAGAGTAACTACCACGCGAAGCCCCAATCTTTTCTCCCGGTCTGTATCCGCTGAGCACGACACACTACTCCACTCTATACTATTCATCACCTTGTCATCAGCTTTGCAGGGCCTGTCCGCGCATGTAGGCACAACAACGCTAGAGCGCCTATATCTTTGTGCTCTCCGTGCCGGTGGCCTTCTCTATGAATACCGCCACTAATATGCCACCGGCGGTCGCTCGCTACGTGACACTCTTTATCTTACTGTACAAGACCAGTAGGACCACACTCTAGAAATCTGCTAACACACTATCCTGGTCGACAGAATTCTACCGGGGATACCACCCCAGCCGACCAGGCGCTGCGATGGTTCTGTGAAGCAGAAACGTTCGATAAAATTGTGGTAGAAATCAGGGGGGGCTGGAATCTTTCCAGCTACAAACTGGCGCAGCTGGTCTTCTCAACGGCGGGTTTAGCCCCCACCGAAGGACTGCAAGCTCCGGGGGCGCGGGCGCGGCTTTGCCGCAGCTCGTAATTTACTTGCCGACTAAGATGTAGAGAATTAGAAGATTACCTTTATGAAGGTGAGCTAAATTTCTGGTCCCTACTTATCGCGGCGTGTGCAACGGTGCTGGTACTGGGCGGGCGGGTAGCACCACCAATGCCCTGCTAGCTACATATCTCCTTGAGTTCACTCTTGATTCTGTTGCTTGCAGCATTTCACGTAGCCTGATATCTTAGTGGGTATGACTGGCTAGACAGGTTCGCCAACCGCGCAAGGAGTGCGCGGCATCTTGCTATTTTCCGGCTCCTGCATGCTATACTTGAGTCTACAAGTGCCCCGCGGTCGCCTGTCACGTCTGTTTTACAGGCCTCCCGGTACCGGTGGTGGCGGGGAAAGTCCTTCTGTTCACCATACACCCCCGAGGACTCAACAAATGTCGAAGTCGGTTCTTAGCGCCGGATGCGGATCATGAGTGAGCAGAACTGTTGTCTGCTGCATGCGGGAGAGCGATAGTTCGTCTGTACCTATCCGAGGCACATCTGTGCTGCTGTTGGTAGATTGGTGTGCGGGGCAGCATGCCGTTCACATATTAAGGAATCAACCTCCTCTGGTTCCGGACTTACTAGCCTCTGTCCCATTCACCGCGTGTTGCGCGAGCCAAACATGTACACCCGCCGGCGGTGCTGTGTAGCGGTGTCCTCCTCAATCCCGGGTTGTTTTTCGGCAGACAAAGAGCTTTGTCTGTGGCCTAAGTCGTTAACTACATTTGTTAACTATACCTTGCGGACAATAAAGATCTTATTGCAAAAGATCGCCCATGCGGCCAAAGGTGTCGTGTGGTGTTTGCTCTGTCATATGTGGCCAGCCTTGCGTTGCTGTTCAAAGCTCTCTGATGTGGTCGGGATAGTATTTTCTACCAGCGGTGTTATTATGTGTGGCCGGAGGGATTATTCGCTGTGGGCCGGAGGTGGACTGTATGTGTAGGCGAGAGAGAATATATATCAAGCCGCAACCCCGCTAAATAGCTGCTGTCAGTAACTCGGCTAGATAGTTCCGTGCGTAAGAGGCTTGGGGCACAATCCACCCGGTGACAAATATTCGGGGGACAGCTAGTCGACTAGTACCATACGGGGTCCGGATAGTGAGAGGGGGGTGGTACTCGCGGTGGATTATCTACATGTGCTTCGGTGCAGGCCTCCGATCCAGTATAGGCTAGGTTTATGGCCTAGTGACTTTATGTTAGGCAAGGCCGTTAGTCCGGTGCCTTCGGCATCGCTACTGTGGTCCTCGGCGCTCATGTTTCTAGTGACACATTTCATCATCAGTAGTGGTCTATTGCACGTCATGGGAGGGGGGGTGTCCCTAGAGGTGGCGTAAAGCTTGCATCTAACCATAACAGGTCTCGGCAGGTCAGCTAACTCAAACTTGTGGCGGGGGGGGGGGGGGGGTGGTGAGGCAAGTTTCGCGTAATGGCGCGTTGCTCTCCGCTCGGTATTTATTTCCTGGGTGTTGTGGCGATATGTGTACTCCGTCGGGGAATAGGGTACGCCGCCGGCAGGGTTAGGGTTGTGTATTCGTTCTGCTTGCTGGGTGGACTGTCGCGACGGTGGGAGGGGGAAAGACGCGCTATTTGTAGGTGCGGATGGGTTGTGGTCGTGGGTGGGTCATTCTATGGGGCTCATGGCCGCGGAAGAGATTGTGGTGTGGTGTGGTGGTCGTTTAGTGCCTGGGCGCCCGCGGAGATAAGAGAATTTGGCCGACTCAAGAACCCACCCGGCTATTCCATATATAGTCTAGGGTGTCACGAAGTGTGTACTGTGCGGATCGCTACCTAGCGAAAGAAAGAGAAACTTCCTCACGGTAACGTTTCGCTTAAGATTCGGTAAGGAGCCGCAACGGTGGGGGGGTTAGCATGGCTGCAGTTAGTAAAGTTGTCGTGTATACGGTTGCTGGTAATTCAACTGGAATTCTGTACTGTTCAGCCTTTGACCAGTTGTAAGTGCCGCGAGTGGTAGATGTGTTTTGTTCCAGCTTGTCGCATACGTAGAGGGCGACGGAGGATGGAAATCTGTTCCAAAGAATGACTTTCCCTACCTGGCTTCTACCACATGGTAGCATAAATACACCTCTGTATTGCCCTTCTCTTTCTGCCTCTCATCCTCCATCCTCTCGTCCATGCTTCACGGCCAACTCACATCCCTTTCCCTAAACGTCTCCACATCACCACCTATCCGTAGACAGCGCGATCCACTGGTTCAAACCCTACCCTGGGAGTGTGTTCCCGACGTGGACAAACAGAGGCAGCGATCATTGCCCACTGATCCGAGAAATCGACCTACTAGGGGCAGGGCTGGTGGGCATGCAAGACCAGGTGTCACATCCACAAAACCTCGGGGGAGCTGGGTGTTGTAATGTGTAGGTTTTGAGTAACTCTCACATCTCAATGTTCGCAGGCTGACGATACTTGTGATGGCGTCCAATAGGATGCCATTCCCAGCGCTACTACACCAGCATACTGTTTAAGCAAAGCTTGGCACAAAACCTAGCTAGAAAAGTAATTGAAAGGGACGAGCCAGTGGCTCGAGAATGCCATAAAATAGAAAATGATACGCGGGCATATGCGCTTTCGGCGGGATCGGCCTGGAGGTCGACCTGCCCCTGCACCGGAAACTGGTGAAGAATGGATCAGCGGTGCGGGTGATGACGGCAGAGTTGAGCAGGAATCCCAGGTAAATGTAAACAGCATCCACCCCACTCATATACACAACACAACTAACGTGGTACAAACAGACTCAGAGGCCAAATATCGCAGCGGAATACGTTCAGAAGGATAGGGTGTCATGCATTGGGAGGGGTATTCACTGTCCCCACCTTCATCTACTTCCACCTACGTCTATTCTCCGTAAGAATGCCATGAGCTTGCTTCTCACCCTCCCCTCCTGGCACCTGCCGGAGGTGAAGGTGCTGCCGGTTGATTGCGGAATCATCCTCTCGGCGCATTACACGCCCGGTCAACCCGTGCCCTTGTGCGCTCTTTTCCGACGAAGAAGGAGGGGACGATGTGAAATTCGCACACAACCTCTTTACACCAAGGTCCTCACCTATAGGGAAATCGGTAGCTGATGAGGTAGGAGACGCAGGAATGGTATGCCATACATCGGATGGGTGCGAGCCTAGGGAGGTTTATTAGTTGTCTACCTTCCGAGTATTGATGGGTAGGCGGGGCAATGCTAAGAGTGGAATTTGTAGATTGGTTGCGTCGCGAGGAGTGTCAGCTGGAAAGGACACAATTGTATAGTAAGTACAGAGGCATGAGCGCAGGAGGAAAAGAGAAGGCTGACACTATTCTGGTCTGGGATGGTGAAAGGGTGAATCTAAGAGGGAGAGAAGGGGGGGCCACCTTTCCCTTCTGTTGGGGGACTGAAGTTGAAAAAATTACTTTCTAATTCTAAACCTTCTTCTTCTTTGATACCGTAGCTCTTCTCATTACTTAGTGGGGATACGGTAGTAGATATGGGACTTGTATAAGTAAAGAGAGGACCAGCAGAACCATTCATAGTTCCAATCAAGATTCTAGTGCCTTTTTGTATACTACTTATGAGAGCCACCGGGACCGTCCAATGCGTTCGGAGGCAGAACCATGGGACCTATCAGTAGTCTTGGCCGCAAAGGTCGCTGCAGATGGATCGGCCGCCTCTAGCTATAAACATAACTACGGTATGCCACGTATTCCAGATGGAGCAAAAGGTATTGCAATGGTGCGGTAAACGTGTCACAAGTGATTTTACCAACGGTGGTAAATTTTTTTACAACCGAAAATAACACCAGCATTTATACCTTAAAATAGAGAAAGCCGAAACAGGCTATATAATGCCCCATATATGAACACTGCCCACTGGTGGGGAGCCTTGCCACCCGTGGTAGGTCAATTCACCACTGGCGGCAGCTATTTTACCAACGGTGTGAAACTGTTGGTATAGTGATCATGCAGGATAAAGACTCAAAGCCAGCATTTATACTGAACAAGGACTGAAATTCAGTGCTTATACCACCGTTGGTAAATTTACTTTTAACACATTTACCGCTCCATACATAAGGATGGTTGCTGGTGACCTTCTCTCATTCAGGGAAAAGGATTGGTACTTCCCAGGGTCAAAGCCACCTGTATCCTACATTAATACTATTTCATTGCCGGAGAGGTTCTTGTTACTTGTTGATATATCATCCCGCGAAAATTATACAAGGTCCTCATGTGGACTATGTGCCGGTACATAGATTTGCGTGTCTTTATAGGTAGATAAAAACATATCCTATATGCCGCTCGGTTTTGTTTCAAAGGCCTTCTCCTCTACCATGTAGAGCGAATCAGAAGGATTGTTGGTGGTTTGGCTTTATAGTTAGTGTAACTAGTGGTATATTGATCACAAACATCGATGTCGAAATTCAAAGCAGCAAAGAGTATAACAAGGAGGAAACATCTGTCTTGGGTCTATTCTAAGGTCTACTATGATTCTATATAGGCGGTTTCTAGTTCCGGTGGCGGGGGTCTCTGGAGTGGCTGTACATACAGCCGTGTCTATGAGGCTTTCGGACCCCCGCCCTCTCGGCCTATTCCAACAGCATCCCACCAAAGAGAATATCTCACTAGTAAGGGTATGAGTGGAGAGACCTAAGGATTAGAAGTATCTAAGAAGAAATCGAGAAACCTCGATCTTGGATCTTTATCCTTGGTGGCGTTGGGGTTGCATAAAGTAGCTTGACAATTAATTCTAGTCCACAAACAATCTACTCTACCGAAATATCATAGAAACACTAGAAAAACACATAGAGAACAGAGCTTATTTTATCAATATTGGAGGTATTGCCAGCTTTGTCTTTGTGGCTGTTGGTGGAATCGCGGGTTCGTAGTTATTTGGGCTCCGGAATTAATCTTCCTAGGCACCGCTGTACCTTTTTGTTAAAATCCTAGATTATGAAATATCCCCTTCCGGTATGGCCATGGGGCGCCAGAACGGGTTTGTTCGCAGCTGTAGACTGCAGTCCACGTCTCTCCCATTGTGGAAATGTCATTATGCTTAGTACACGTTATCCGGATCCTTCATATATATGTATTCTTACCTTAATTATGGACCGCATTTTGTTCGGTGTGGCGATTGTAGTAAATATTATGCCGGACGGAGTGATGACGGAACGCATACTTAGCGGATACAGAGCGGTGGATATAGCTACGGTGCCATGTATTTTGATACTATAAACCTCGTGAGCCGCACACTACCGCGGGGATTATTTTAAATATCCGGTTGAGCTACTGTTGGGCGGGCGCGCGGGCAGCTCGGTGAGGTGTGCTGCGCTTAAGGGGACGATTACATGGAGAGGGGATTTAGTGAATTCCAGGCATCGCAAGGGGTATACCCTGACCAGGTAAAGGGATCCCAGAATCGGCGATCCCGGCCAACCTAAATAACGCCGGATGTACTAATAGCGAAGGCTGGTGGAGCCAATGTTTGACCCATATTAGTTGCTGCAAGTCCTAGTAATCAGCTAATTAAAGATTTTGTCCTGGCAGTAGTGCTCTGTACATTAGCTTCGTGAGGTGTGACCCCGGAAATTTGACGGAGATTCCGTACTGGCTCTCCGAGAATATCAAAACGAGTGAAAGACCAAACCCATGAGGCCAGCCCCCTCAGAGGGGCCCTCTGGATACCTCGCAAGCACTCAGCGCGGGAGCAGCTGTCTATAGCCGGGGGAAGGTTAGATCTACCAGACGCCACTATGGGTCGTGCCGACGGATTACCGGAATGGCTTGATCTGAGTGAAGATACACGTGATCTTAGCCAGCTTGCTCCTGTTGGTAGTGGTGGCGTGATGTGTCGGTCTATCATGTCCTTTGAGAGTTAGCTTCGTTTAAGACAATTATCGCATCGTGAAACGGATATAAATACCGGTAGAGGGAAATGCCCAGGCTGATGAACAGTGCCCCGGGGGTTTATAAAGGGGGCACAGGGCGGCTTCTAACCTTAGTAGTGAACGCGGCCAAGAGCGATCGAAATCGTTAGCGGAAAAACGGCTGCGGGCCTGCCGGTAACGTCCGTGGTTCTACCCGAATACCACTGGTATTTCATGCACCCCCCCCCGCCACTGTTCCAGCCCCATAATGTCGGCCCACCACCGGCGCGGAGAGAAGATACCCCAATAATGGCACCTATTTTCATGGCTCTACTGGAATCTCCATTGCCTGGGGCCTCGATAGTGCCAGATAGCTTTTGATCGGTGGACACTTTTGCAGGTGTCTTGGGACATATATCCATGTATACAGAGTGAGCTGGCCGGACTGGAAAATCCCAGCCCGGAAGATGCAAGACAAATGGTTTTCTGAGAGGGAGAGTGGCTCCTCAATGTAGCATACATTGATCCAAAGAGCCAAGCAATCAATTTGCATACATGTATCCATTTCGAAACATACATGTACGTCTCAAGGACACATGGGCATGGTTCGCTTCGCTGCAACAGGTGGTCTAAGGAGCCGATGGATACGGTGGTAAATAGAGAGGTAGGGCTATATAAGAAGCTAGATTCTGCTTCCTTCCAATCCATCCACCATCACAAACACATTCTTTCCCTAAAGCACAGTGATAATCACTACAACCTCGCCTTTATCATCACCTCTCTGTGGCCCCCAGAGACCTCTGATACGGTCCCATGGTCCTTCATACCATTGGACCAATACACATCATCACCGCTCACCCGTATACCGCCTGGGCTATCTCGGGGACCTATCTATGCTACACCTCCGCTTCGTCTGCCTTCTCCACCTATCCCACCTATGCCCATTGTCTCTTTTGCTGGATAGATAGTCTTTCCGCCGCAGCCGACCAGCTATAGGCTCCAGGCTTTTCTCCGATTTTGGGGGGAACACGTGGCGGAAGGTGGTCTATCCCTTCTCTTATTCGTGCTAATATGCTGAGATCTGACATATGGCCATACCAGATACTTCGAAGGTTTTCGGGTTAATTATTATTCTGCGGATTAAGCCTCTCCTTGACTGTGTTTGGCTTGGTCCTTGCTTGCAAACCTATGCCATTAAACGTCTCCTTGATCCTGCCTGGCTCGGTTCCTCCTTGCAAGTTTATCACGAGACTAGAGCTGATTCGTGGTTACTTTTGCTGCCATCTTGACACCACACTATGATATACTGCCTGCTTGGCTCAAGACGGTATAGGAACCCTTTTACCCTTTCTGCGCTAGTTGTGAGTGGGGGATCTGATATTTTATCTGCTTAGCCCTCCCAAATGATACCCGGTCTTGTGGGGGTATTCTTCCCAACGGTATCCCAATCAATCATGAGCTTCTTGATGGTCATTTTTGGGCCAGCACGAGACCGTATCATTCTCATTGAGGGTAGCTGGTGGGAACTGCAACATAAGGTAAGCTGCGATTCACTCAATGTACCTGTTATCATTACTTAGAAAAATTCTACCTTTCAGATGGGAGAACCTTTCTGGTTCAAGCGTGGGCGGTACAAACCCTTGATTGAATTGTTATGGAGCACGCCAGGCCTGTGTCCCTGTCATATACAGCTGTTGACGCCTATGTGTACCTCTAGGTAGTCCTATGATTCCATTTTCCTGCTCATTACCATATATTACATTCCCTCGGAATCAGAATCCGGCTTACCCGCCGTTTGAATTACCTCTCTTTGAAATGCACCCATCCAACATCCTTTTCTAGGCTTCTCCTTTCTCCCTTTCCCTTCTTCATCCCGGCAAATACATCTCCACTCACGGTTGCCTGTAGGCGGCTAACCGAGGGGTGGGGTCGGGAGCGGGAGCACGAAAATCATGACAATAGGAGTTGGGGTTTCGAAATCGTGACAAAAGTATCTCGAAAAGAATCTTTTATAGTTCATAGATATGAACCCAATAAACATCATAATTTGATTTAAAAGAAAACAATTTTTATTAATATTCTCCCTAATGGTGAAATTGTATCCGGACAGGCGCTTCCCGTGAGACCTAATTGAGTAGTTGTATTCAACCTTATTAATTTAGAGGCCTGAGAAGTCATGTAGCACACCCGTTTTCATCAATATCCCCGCTAGACGGCTTTCTAACCGAATATATTCAGGGTACCCCTCTCCGGAGGTTCTATCTAAATCAACTCCTTTTCTTCGCTACCCATTGAGATGTTTTTTCCCGAGATTTTGCATAATGACATGCTACCCTGGCCATGTAAATGTCTTTTGCTGCCCCCCTTAGGTATAAACATGCAACCCGGTGTAGAGATATAGTAGTCTCGCTTTCATCCACAACTCATTTTCTATCAAGAATAGTGGACTTTGAATATCAATACCACCCAATTGTGCTCGACACCGTTCAATGTTGGCGTTAGCCACGGTAGGTTGGTATTCATTGGTTCGGAAATTCATCAGTGACCTGGTCATATCTTATTATACGAAATTCAGGTGGGTTATAATATAACGTAACGGCCTCCCGGGTTAAGATACTAAGCCGGTTCCTAAAACCCAAGACCTTCGGTGTACTATAGAGGACAATGTTAGAACGATGATGACAGTGGTCCCCTACTTGCCCTGAAAATGGTGTGCCTGGTGTCCCGAAACATAGGTAAAGTGTTATCCCCAGTGTCCGCAACGGCCAGGTCCAGATTATAGATATCTATAGATGACTTGGCAGTGCTTGTAGACTGGACGGACTATATGGCCATGGTCTGTCCAGTCCCTGACTTTGCCAGGACTATAGCTATATAAGGCACCGGACGATAGATATCTATGGAATCATGGGTGATCACTCGGTTTGGGTGACCATATTGGATTATCAGTGTGAGACTTAATTTGTTGAGCTCCTGTACAAAATAGTGCTGGCCCCCGTGCTAGGACCGCAAATATCTGTAGATATCAATGCGGGGCTGTAGATGTCAATGCAGGACTGTAGATATCTGCATGGCAGCGCCACAGCCTATGCCAAGATATAACCATATAATCCAGACTACAGTCGGTAGTCCTAGCCCAATAGCCGGTAGTCGGTCCCCGATACCTGCTTAAGACCGACTACAGCCCGTAGTTGGTCCGGTCCCTACCCCTAGGACCGACGGACTCATGCCCCATTGCGAACACTAGGACTTCAACTTCAACTTATCCCTAGAATTCCTCTAAGCCTGGGAGCCGGTAGAAAGTTCCAGTCACCTTTAAAAGGTATTGAGCCCATGATTTATCCATACGAACCCTAGGACCACCTAGTACACAATTATGAGTACAACTACATATTTATTACAATCCAATAGCTATGTTCATGTTCACCATCAAGATGATAATGTCTGTAATCACGATCTTCCCCATCAACTCCGTTTGAATAATCCACCAAGTCAATTTAAAACGGGTATTTCCTTCAAACTCACGCCATTGCTTGTTCCCTCGAATAGTAGGTACTTTTGATTTGACTTTCCCATTATATAACAGCAACCGTGAAATCAAAATGAGTAGGCACAATAATAGGCGGTTGATTCAGGTCAAAATACTGTATTAATACAAGTGTAGGGGAAATGGCCTGGGTCTTGACTCTTGATGTGTTGGGAATATCTGGCTCCGTGTCGGTCATTCTAGTGGAGCGGTAGGAGTTTTGGCTAAATGTATGTTACCCTCTGCGAATGCTCGCGATCTCCGCCGGTTCCTGCGAATGCATTCTCTTCTTTCGACCACTACATTCTCCAAATCGTTTTGCTTCCATGCAATAGATCCAGCTGTGCGGGTGGTAAAGGTCGTGTTGCCGGTTGAGTGCGGTTGCCCAATCGGGCCAGCTCCTTTCAACAGTAAAAAACTGATGAGAGATGAAGAGAGTGATATTACGACCGGAGAAGTAAGCTAGGAAGAGCTAGGGGGTTGTATCCGGGTTACCAGAGATATGAGGAGCCACACCTCCCCTGTTCATCAACTATACTTATCAAATCGCAACAAGATTTATTATCAAACTAGTGATCTCCTTTATAAACAGAGGGGAGACACCGCAATCGATATCATCCTCCTTGTCTTTATAAAGAAGAAAAGTTCTGCTCGTGATTTCTCGCCCCTGCGGGTCCGTTTGGCAACCAGACAAAAGAGAAAAATTTCGAACCACAAAGAATATGAAAGCAAGATGGCAGCGCTAAAGAAGGTGATTGGCTTTCGTTCAATAAAAAAAAGCCGCCTTGTACAGCCCCCTTCTCCTTCTTCCGGAGCTCCCAAGGATCAAGGCCTAACAAAAGACCGTCTATACAAAGTTTGCAAGGGCAAAGCCTTTTTAGCCTATTGCCAGACAGGCCCTAGGTTTACGATTCGCCGCCTGCCGGGCTCCGTACTAACTTGCGCCCTCTTTTCCACCTGGCGGTCCTGAAATCTCACATGGTCTCGGCATAACGTTCCCATAGCATTACAGGTCATCAATCTATGCCGCTTCCATTGCTGAGGTGCCGCCTCCGCAATCTGTTTTATAGTTGGATAAATTTGAGACTCGAAAGGCCAACCGGAAAATGGTTCTTTAATATCATCCCTTGCTTGGTGCATTGCTCAAGCACCCACTTGCAAGATGACTCTTTATCCTTGGGGTTTCATCTACAGTCAACCCAGTACCATGTCTGGTAGGGGGTTAGCTGGATTGACCTTCCCTTTGAACCCCTCCGGGCCTACGGGATCCCAGCGGATGCGTGGTGGGTGAACATGTGGTGTTTATCCTACAGCCGGACCTATCTTGGGGGTCTAAGCCCTTATTCGACCGCGCGTTCAGAGGGACGGGTCGGTAATGAGTGGTTCGACCCCTGTGTCCGCGGGTAGGTATTGACACACTGATGGAGAGTGATAGTCATCCCGAATTTTGCTCATCCCGGGCACCCCATCCCAGCCCCACAGCAACAGCTTAAAAAGACCCGCGTGCGAGGGATCCATCTGCTGTTGCCCAAGCCCGCGAGAATGGAGTCCTCTGAGTCCTATCGCATGTTAACTACAAAGTCATTGAATTATGGAAGTGCGTTCTACCTCTGCTCGTTATTTGTTTATTGGTGTGGTGGCTTAGCCCGATCCGACCATCCCCCTTCTCGGGGCTTTTCTATAGACTGAAGTTATGTCAGCGTCATATCAACACAAATTCGCTAAGATCGATAATTACCTGTCTCTCTTCTACAAGATGTATAGCCCCCACCCAAGCTGTCAATGTTCTCATAGCCAATCGATGTAACAACCCCGCAACTATATGCCGGCGGAGACGTGTCTTAGCCAACTACCACGCTAACCTGCCTGGAGGTGTATGGAAGATCAAACCTACTATAAGTGGTGACATACGAGGATGGTCGCGGGATTGTGGGACATTGTCAAGGGACCACCCCTGGCCGTCGACAGCTCAGTTAAGTAACCTCACCGCACCCGGGTGGGGGGGGGGGGGGGGTGAAGCAACCGGGTGTGGAATGGCAAGGACTGAGCTATCCTCCAGTACAGCTGCCCTACAGGAAATGCAGTGCGGGTAATCCACCGTGTAGTTGTACGAGGGTGTGTGCTTGTGATAGATCATGCATTGTTATCAAAGGAGGCGGATGAAATCTGGTGATAGAGCTAGTGAAGAATGAGGTAGGTTTAGTGTAAATGAAAATGATAGATAGAACAAGCAGCTAGAGGATCAAGGGCTCGTTAAATAGCCGTATGGCTCCGTTAGCACACCTTTCCTCCATCATCTACAGTACACGTTCCTGCTTCCAACTCATCTGAAGGTGTTGAGTATCCTGCTAGGCGAGAGGGTCTGGCTAGGTGTTCTGGCTACCTGTTTCCGCCCCTCACTCAATCCCCCCGTCCCCTCGCACAGCGACCGAGCTAGCACATCCCGCTTATTGTGCCGCTAGAAGCCGAAGGTATCCCCCTACCCCGCCCACTACCCAACTGCGTCGCAACATGCCCCTACAATCCCTCCCCCCCTCTCACCCCCGTCTTCTGCCACCGAAATACCCGCTCCACGGAGCCCCCCCTGGTCTCAGTCCAGTAGAGCTGTCTTGTATGGCAGTGCGGCGACGACTTAGTAGTTCACTACGTTACCACTCGGCCCCTAGTCGAAGTGAATCAATGGGGGAGGGGTGAATTCTGTATCGATACTACTAGTATCTAAACGTGGGAATTCTTGGCTACGTGATTCAATTCCTTGGGGTGTGAATATGGCTGTTCGGACGGTTACACCATTTTGTCACCCATTTCCCAATCCTAACATCCAGGTAGGGCGGCTGCATCCATCGTGGCACTCACAAAATCCATGTACTGGGCTAAAAGAACCGGATCAATGATTCCGGGATATCGGCCTGTTTTTCTTACCTTCCCACACCCAACAGCCACGGTAACTCACTTTCCAATAAGCAATTATGGCACACCGTGGTCAATTGAATGCTGGAAATGTGGGCCCCTGCAAGAGGAAAATATCAACACATGTCCTGTATTACTGGTCAGTACCTAAGTGGTGGACCAACCTCCACCCTTCGAAATAAATCACGTCTGATAATTTGATCAGGTATTAGGGGCCCCGGTCCATACACTACTTTACCTAACCCTTAGCACTCCACGGTCCAGTGCTCCCAACGATTCTCGAATTAACCAGTTCAAACAGGTTTACTAGAACCGTTTAACGAAATAGTTCAGTTCAGTTTTGTCTTCTCTCTATTTGGTTCAGTTCAGTCTTGGGCTAAGACAAAGCCGGTTTTGTGTGCAGCTAGAACTACTCATTAGAGGAGACCCTAACCCTGGCCACGTCATTTGGTGTACAGTTCCTGTTAGACCAGTGCCAAAACCTTAGAATGGTTCTGCAGCATAAGCTGGTTCTTTTTCGGTCGGTTCAGTTGCGAAATATTTTTATTCCGTTTAATTTAGTTTGGCTGAAAGTACCATCCGGTTACAGCTGTTGGAAACACTGCGAGTCCCATTCCCCAGCGGGTGGTGCAGAAGTACTGTGACATGTGCACAGGGCCGATAATGGATTCCAGAGTGGCGCGTAGATTTGGTGCGCCACGTATACTCCCGAAACTGATGGAAAGGATACCTAACCTCCTACCTCTATCGTACTGCCTCCAATACCCCCTGATTTCACAAAGGTGCCCCACTGTATACGGCAACAAGGGGGACGGGGACATGCAGAGATACATTTAATTTTTTAGGTTTGCTTTTACCTTACTTTGCTTTTCTTTTCACCTAGTCTGAGCGTTTGGAACACTGTTAGCAGGGGAGGGGGGTTTATGCTACCCGCGGTACGGGGAGGTGAGTTTTCGTCAAAACCTTTGGATTGCGTGCTGAAATATGTAACTAAGGTGAGCCACATTTACTCCAGTAGCCATAGCCTAAGCGCTGCGTGCGTGTATGAAGCATAAATAAATAAATAATAACTAAAGTGAGTCATGATGCATCACTCGCTTCTTTCATGGACCGGACTTTTGGCGCAAAAGAAGCAACCCGAGGGATTATTGTTCTGGGTGTTTTATATACACAATATCCTAGCGAACGCGACTGCAAGAGCCCGCATGACAGGAAACGTATACCTGTGATCGGTGCGCACCAGTTCATGAGCAGTTCGGGATGGAGACCTAGAGCTCAGCCGGGGAGAATATGCATATACTTCAGGACTTCATCACTCGACTAACTTCTGCTACACCTCGGAGTATCGCTTCCTTTACCGGTCCCTGGTCCTGTAATAGCGGAGTTATATTTATATGGGGGATAATTAATATCCGCTGGTAAAGCCACATCGAATTCCTTCCTGGAGTGATGGAGGTTAAATTTTATTGAGACGGGGGATAAACGTGGCTCAATGGAGCGGCTGGGCCCTGAATGGGACGGTAGAGTCAGGGTATGGGCAAATATTATGGATGCGTCAACGGCGATACTACTGACTCCATTGCTGCGTGCACAAACCAGGCCCCCACTACGACACAGCAACATATCTAGCCCCGCCAACCGCATCTCCACCCCCCTCCACCACAATCCCGGCTCGCTCCCTACACCACATCTCCACTCACACCACTTACGCCAATATCCCTACCATCACAACCGCCACTACCACTACGACTGCCACGACAAAGCTCGCTACCGCCTGCACCTGCGCGACGAGCAAACCGGCGCATAGCGCACCGCTCAACCGCCGGCTAGATCAGCTACTCCTCCACTTTCACCAAGCTCCAGCACGGCCTCTCATGTTCTTTTTGAGTCCGGGGTGCATCGCACGCGCTCACTGCTGTAGTAGCTACCATTCTTGTAAAGGGATGCAAATACGCGGGGAAGACCCCCCGGGGGGGGGGGGTAGTGGCGACGAACTCCGCATCCGCCGAAGGTCCACCGTGCACAGCTCGGCCCCATGTGGTGGCCAATGCCACTCCGTACGCCGCACTACCCTCTGGTATGATATCATATTACCGTGGGTCATCCCTCTCCTAAACAATACCTAGGACCATCTCCTCACATGGCTTCGCTACAGATACTCCTGCGCCACTAAACGAGCCATTGTTTGCCTCCGCGGTGCTGCAACCCTCCCCCCTCACATGGCCGAGATCCGCTTAAAAACCTGAAGCGTGCGACGAGCGGCAGCGAAAGGCCTCACGATTGCGTGAGCCCGCCCGGCAAGCTGACCAGCCTATACACTACTTTAAGTGAGTTTAGTCCGGCGCTAGGTGACCTGGTAACACCGCCATAGTATCGCTCATGGAGATGGCTGTGTCTCTAGTTGTGAGGGACCTCGGCTCATCGACTACAGCTTTTCCCCAGCCAAGCGGAATCATAGGAACCACCCCTCGCCTACCTAGAAGTAATCACTCATATTTTCCCATGCGACATCCCTACTACTTCGGAGTGTGGTAGGATGTGTTCCCGGATGTCAGATGAAACACCACTGGAACAGGTTCCGCGAAAGCAGGATGAAATTTAACGGACGCGATTCACCATGATTCTGCAAGTGCATGGCTTCTCTCCGGGTGAGATGCCGAGATAATAATGAAATCTCCGACTTACCCTAAGAAAGTAATGCAAAGGCAGCTAGCGTAATAGTAGAGTATTACTGCCCCACGGTCAGTAGGCTATGGTGGAATTCCAAATAAAGGGCCAGCAAAGCCCGAGGAACATCAGGGCCGGAAACGCGGCATTGGGGTTGCAGAACAGAAGTGCGATGTAAGTATGGTATCGGATAAGCCTAGTGTAGGGGAGTTAAATATAAGGTGTAGTTATAGCCTGTAAAGGAGAAATGGGAAATGAAATCTTACCAGGAAAGGTAGTGGCGAACCTCTGTGCCAATCAATTGACTTGAGAAAAGAAAAGGCCAATGACACTGGTGTAAAGATATTTCTACAGATGGTAGATTGTACAGCGGTGGGTAATAGGTCATAGGATGACCTAACCACAATCTTTTTCTGCAAACACGCATTCTGGTGGCGTTCCGTCCGATGACTTATTACCCGCTGTACACGGGTAAGCCTCCAGGGCGAAGAGGCGGAGGAGCGTGAAGAGGAACAAGAGGTGCAGTCCGGCCAGGGAGATCGGTTGGAAAGGGACATCTGAGAATCTATCTGCTTAAGTTTCTAGATCAATACCGGGAGCACAACGCCGTGTGAAGTACATGGAGGGCCTAGAGAGAGATTGGTCTACTCCCGCCCCGGAACAGGCGATGGGCTATTTGTGAGCCTCAAATAATGGGTGGGTTAGTGTGAGAAAATCTTTACCTACGTAGGTAACCCACGGGCTGAGTGGTGAGTCATGATCACATATAAAATGCACGATTTTTGCCAAAGAAATGTTCCATAACCCTAACCCACTAAATATAAGATTTTCTCTATCCATCGCCAGGGAGGTTTTCTGTACCAGTGTACCCATGGTGGGTAGCCCAGGTGTGACAGGCCGAGCTGGGCTGGGCACGGGTAAGGACGCTCATGACGTGGGTTGGGTTGGGTGAGGCCTAAATCAAACTCAGGTTCACCCATTGCGTGGTCTGGCGTTTACTTATGTCCTTGGCTATATTTTATTTTATTTTTTCCAGACGAGGAGGATCTTAATAACATTCCGGCTGCCCCCATCAACCAATCTATGAAAAAAAAGCTATATGCCAAGGGCAGCAAAACCGAGTGACATCCCATGACTCCCCGCGCGCAAAGAATGAATATGGATCATCGAAGCCCAAATCACCGTTATAGATAATAAGGAAGGCTGCTATTAGGCTAGGTCAGTGCTAGGTACCTCCTCTCAGGCTTCACCTGGCTGACTCGTCGGTGGCTGGCGGCCCAGGCTCCGGAAGAACCCCTAAATTCCAAAGTCAATAGCTGCCAAAACTTCAACTGCAAAGCAGGATATAGCGCGGAGGTGCCTAGTCAGTCTACCGTTCCCATAATCCTGTGAAACACAATAGGCAAATCACGGTATCAGTATATCTTTCGCAGACAAGCCCTCAAACCAGAAAGCTCAATTCAGGTCTCCCCAACGAGAGATAATGTGAGCGACAAAAAAACACCAACCCTTCCCCAACCTCTCCTAACCTTGTCCTTGGATATCCCACAAATAGACACGTTCTCGCACCACTGGAGCGATTGTTATCCAGCCCCATCAGCCCATCTCATTATCGATCAAACACCGTTGATTGCATGATACCCATTTGAGCTCTAAAAACACTCAGAATCCATTATGCTAGTCCCCGCACCTTGTGTCAACAACTGCACAAACTCCTCTTGTCGGGGAAATCACCCCCCGAAGCGATCCGTTAAACTGAAAAAATGCTGCTCCTAAGAGAGACATATCCTATCCACTCTACAAATGGGAATTAATCCGCACCACAGACACCGGATACCTGCATCATCAAGAGGAAGACATTTGCCGAGGGTTGGAGACAGAGGACGGTGGTTCCGGGGTCGCAATAGGAGATCTAGAGGCGTGAGGTTCCTGGTATAGGTTTCATGTCCCTGGGTTGTTAGTTCGGGCATCTTATCCCAAGAGGTTTAGGCTCTGGGGGAAGTAGATGTCGATAGTGCCGTATCCGGGAGGATGAAGCCAGATACATCAGCCAATTAATCCATAAATCCGATAGCTCAACCAAACTAGTTTTAGTGGTGTTGAACGGGTTGGGTATTTAATGATTACCTACACACCTCTCCAATCACCAGCTGCGGCTTCTAGCATTGAGTGGATTACTCCCCCAACTTAGGACGGACGATCAGTTTATAGATTTGTATCCATTACTATTCAGCTGAATATTTATGTATCTAATTTTTGGACTTGACTGGTTTGTAAGTATTGATCGGTTACTATAGGTATATAGCGCTGGGTAATTGAAGAGAGCTTGTCGTTCGATGGATACTACGCAGAAGTCTACTAGGTGGCTGGCATCTACATTTTGTGATCGTTTTGTATAGGAAGTTTACTTAACGCGGTCGAGGTATGAGAGAAGAGTAACATAGATATGAAGACTAACTAAATACCTGAAATCACCTAGCATCTACCATCTCCAGACCTACCACCTAGTTGTCGGAGGATTGCCCCCAACCCCTCCCCTCCCCCACCAAAACAAATGTAGAGATAGATAGAAATTGAATGAACAAAAGGAACATAATCCGAGCAAATCGAGGAATGAACAAAACACCTCACCCACAGCAAATTGATACTTCAAAATCCTCCATATACCTCACCCAATACTCTAACCGAATCGCCATAGTCCCACCCAGCAAATACTCCCTCAACCGAGCAAACGACACCCTTATTGGGATTCATGCCTTTCAGCTAAGCGGCGCTGATACCTTTACGCAGACCTCGTCTTGCAAGATCATCCGAGCAACGGTAACCAACATTCCGATGGTCGGGGGAGACGTAATGATGGTGAAGAGGAAGAGACCAAGCAGAGAATTAACAGGGGATTGAAGCCAATACCTTATCTTTGTCCCCAAGCCCCCCGTTGGGCTGCCCAGGCAGGTATGCTATTGCCAATTGACCAAGCGATCCCATTAAAGGGAGAAAGTACCACAAAAATCCATAAGACCTGTCCGAATACCAAAGAGCACATTATCCAGGCTCGCTCAGACGTTGTACTCTCACCAGTGTGGTATCGCGTGAGAATCGCAATAATGATGTATGGTAAGACTATTAGGCTGGAAGTAAGGCCCCAGAACAAAAAAGCAGGCCACCTCTTGTCGATGGACTTCTCTAGGTTAGCAGGAACCACCAGGGCAACGGCAGGGCGGAAAGATTTACTAACTGTGTCCGGCAGCTCTTCCAACTCCTTTCGGAACTTCAAAACTTCAGGAGAGCTTGTGTACACCCAATCCTCCATCTCATAGGCGCAACCCACAGCCCCACCGATCATACGGTTACCTTGGATCCACAAGGTTAGTCTCTCACTATGACCAATCATGTCCAAGTGAACCTACAGCGTGCTAGCTCACTTTCGTCTCTCTTCTCATCCCGCCTCCTTCCACATGAGCATATTTGCCCAGTACCACTAAACGGAACACCGCCAGGACAACTGTAAACTAGGAATAGACAGGGGTAAGAAGGCTCGGAAAGTGATGCTAAAAGATTGATAAAGGACATCAAAATATAGGGAATTGTAGTGATAGAGTATGCGGCGTAGCCAAGTCGATTGAGTTGATGTTTGTTTGCATGATATAGCTCGTATGAGCTATAGATTATCTGGACAATCGCAGCCGATGTCTTCAGAAAGCTAATATTCCCAGCTAGTTGGGGCTGCTGTCCGGCGCTATCTGATGAGGTAGGTAACGGCCTTACAACAAAGCCACCCGGGACTTCAACTAACTTGTAGGCTTCACTTGCCTCATCACTAGGTAGGCGTGAGTAGGTGAGGGGTGATTTGATATATTCAAGGATCGAGGGAATCCTAATAGGATGTTGTCCATGGATATTTGTAAGCATAGGTGAATATATCATTCTAGAATGGTGTATTAGCTTAGCTGAAATCATGATGAATATCTTATTAACCCTGACAATAGGGTCCAGGTTTTAGATGGAGCTCTATAAACGACGTCCTAAGGGCCTTGCCATGTATCTACACGGTTGGGCTTTGGTGCATCGGGTAAATGTAAGGAGACAGCCTGGGAACCCACCCATAATTACTAGATGCAGGTACAAGCATGCATAATGCTCTGGCCCAATTAGCCACCTGCAGAGCATCTTTCCTCGAGATGAGAGACCTGCATATCTTGTCAACCGCACGAAACATGCCAGAGAATGGCAATATAATTGCTGCTAGGCCATCGACAAATGCGTAAAGACCGCCACCCCCTGGTCGGGACACTACTGTGAAAGCATGAAGCCCATAGTTGAGGGCAAAGAACTGAATAACGTCGACCCACGTTGCCCGGCGGCAGTATCTCTCTCCATCCGATGTTGAAACGATATGGCCAGTCGAGTTCATGGTGGTAAAATTTGAAGGGTTAGAGTCTCGTCTGCGGCCTGTTCGGTTGCTGTTGGGGTGTGTAGCGCTGGGAGATGCACCCACAGAAAAGATATCCAGCCTATGTATATATACACACCTCCAGACGCTGAAGATAGCCTACTGGGAAAATTCTAGCGGTACATGGGCACACCGTTCCCCGTGCCACCAAGAGCTTTCCTTCCTACGGATTGGTAGAGAAAATACCTCCGTATGCACCAAGTCCCAGGGATTCACATTTTCCTAGCTTAAGCAGGCAGCTAACAGCTGTTTCTGATTGGCTCTATGGTTATTATGCAACGGAATAAACCAAACTCCGGTGGCGGGCGCAGCTGGTGACTAGCACTCTCCATTCGAGTAATATCCCGATGTGAGAATATGTGACCAATAACCTCTTGTTACATCACTGTGTGCCTTATCTAAATATTCCGATGTCAAGCGAGAGGGTTCCCTGCTATGAGGTTTCTCAATAATAAAACCAATGGATGACTTCCCGGGGGAATTTAGAGAGCGGGGGAGGGGTTGGTTCAGAGAAATTTCGTTGCGCTGCAGCAAGGGTCTTCTCTACCAGATCTTGCATATTGGCGTCCAGATCCTGCCTCTAGTTGGCTCATACCCCTGCTGCAGCGCAACGAATTTTGAATTAATGCGGTAATATGATTGCTTGGTTTTAAATTTCCGACGGGAAGTCATCTGTTTTTTCTC
Source organism: Morchella semilibera (assembly GCA_009192285.1). Taxonomy (NCBI): domain Eukaryota; kingdom Fungi; phylum Ascomycota; class Pezizomycetes; order Pezizales; family Morchellaceae; genus Morchella; species Morchella semilibera. The sequence goes on along the minus strand of WBVU01000021.1, from coordinate 521,059 downwards.
CTTTTTTGTTTAGCTATAAATTTTGGAATTTAAATTTTATGGGAAGTTATCCAGTTAATAATCCGAGTCAAAACGATCGCACAGATATATCTGATAAACTCTAGTCATTATGACATAATACATATTCTATGTCTCAATATGCCGGATCCTCTTTCTAGTGCAAAATCAATTTGCTATCCCGGGTTTTGCTATACTGTACGAAATTTCAGGGTCTTGGCGGTCGGGTTGCGGCTGTACCATTAGCTCCACGCTCCGCGACCCCTCCATCCTCCAGAGCCTGCCATACCCTCCACACGTTCTTGGCCAAACAGCTTGCTCGGCGCTTTGCGGCTGAGTTGCCCTCGTTGTCCCTTGGGGCACGATCGTGCTGAGCTGATCGAGCGCGCTTTCGCCATCGATGCCATAACGCCGGATCTCTCCGGCAAGTTAATACCGCATATGAGATCAAATTGCTATCTGATAGACTGCCCAAATTACAACCCGAGACACTTAATCTTTTATAGCAACGTGGTTTAATAAGTCTGAGTTTCCAGCATGCGTGATAGTTTGTGACACTTTTTCGATTCTGTGCGCTTTTTCACGGTTAATACTCGCCCTTACATGACGTTTCCGAACACAACCAATATTGCATACCATACAAATGGGGGGACTTGGCACCTTTTTGTGTGTATGCAATATTGGTCGTGATCCGAGACGTCATGGAATGAGTAGTAGAAAGGGTTTAAGTGTCTCGTTGTCATTCGGACTGACCATCTATCAGATAAGCAGACCTGATCTATCCTTCAACCAATTGTAAAGAAGGTAGGTAATCCCTGGCCGGAGATAGCCAATTTCTCGAGCTCTTGCAGTAGTGGATGCGGCCGGGCTTAACCAAATGAATACTCTGCACGGTCCTACCCTCGCGTGGCATCAACCCCGATCCTAGCCCCCCGTACCTACGGGGGAGAGACTTTACTCGTATTTCGCTGGCATTTATGGACGCGACTGATATTGCATGCCGTACAAAATAATACGCCCAAGCTCATTGAATTTTTGGGGTAGCATCGCACAATCAATTGAGCCCAGTTCCTAAGAACTCTAACGAATAGAGGCCACACGAGAAGTCTATGGTTCCGGCCGCAGCTATTATAGGTGTTGAGCAGAACAACAGTGGTCTCAGGCGTCGAATGTACCTTTTTTCACAAGCAAAGAGAATATCAAAAGAACTCTATGAAGACATATCAGGATTGTAGCCCTATTTAGGTTAATAAAGACATTTTTGAATCTCACTTAGAACTTATTTGATATCTCGTGCGTCTCTAGGAATCGGAATATTATGCTCAGTTCCGCGATGCCTTTAGTAAAATTACTCTATGTCGGTGTGTAGTCTAAATAAGCTTGCCGACGACTCATGGTGAACGTTCCGACACTCACTATGGACCTCGATACCCTCTCTCCCATTGCGGTGGAATTCTGTCTAAGATGTGACTCTTCCAGGCGATCTTAAAGGTGGACTGGTGATTACCGCTGGCGCTCTAAATGGTCTCGGGAGCGAGTCACAAAAGAATTGTTTCCATGCCACCGTGAAATACACGAGCATGTCGACCACGCAATATTAACAGTCTGAGGTACCTTCGACTACTCGACACGTGGATAGCACGGTGCAGAAACTCCCAGGACAATTACTATGAGTATGGTGGTCGTCGAATAAGGCAAAAGTATAGTCTTGAGGAAATGTGACTGAGCGATAGCTAATTGAATTGGCTCCTCTCAGAGAACAAGGAAATCAAACAGAGCTCAGGAGAATTCCGTACGCGTATCTCGCTGACAGCTTAAGTGAGATTCGGCGGATTGTTGCAAGTGGGTGCAAGTGAGGGTTTGCGTATCTATTTACACTCACGACCTTACGATATCAAGGACACGTGAAAATGACGGTGTCTCGACTGACGGCATACATATAGTATGAGTGATCAGTAGGGGCCTTGACATCGACAACGACTCCCTGTCTGCTTAATTATTTCAAAACTCCGCACTCGCATCCACGATACGCCAGCTAGTTATACAGGGACTGGCGGGCTGCGCCACGCCAAGCAAGATAGATTCTGCCAGACGCTCGAGGTTTTCGGCGCGGGTTGGGACCTACGTTATGATCCACGCATATATCGGACGAATCGTGTAGTTAGTTTTTTGGTGCCGGGTATTTGGCAACGAAATTAGAATAGAAGGAACCACTTTGGGCCACTGGAAATCATATTCCTGGGACATGACCGGCGTGCCAAGCGCCGGAGGGGAGTCCTTTAGCGTACGGCTGAAGCTTGTATCGGGTTGTTTTTCGCCTATACCGCCATACAGCAATGGACCAAGACTCCTGTGGCACCAAGATGTTTATAACAAATCCAGTCAGGGAGAGAGCGAGCAATCTTGGCTTCTATCCACTAAATCGGCGGAATAGAATCTCGTTGGGATTCTTTAGGTTGGATATACTACGTAACATAAACCTATGATTGATATGTATGTTGTGCGCCAGGGCTGGAGAGGCCTCAAAGAATGCAGATGGCGAATCTGAGCTCAGAGGCACACGGCACCACCTTGACCCTGCATATACAATGTCGCGCCATGCTGCCCTCCAAACCTAAACGCTGCCTCCCCAATATGAATCCACATCTGGGTGAGAGTCATTACCTAGGTGACTAATTGCTCCGCTCTTCGGCAGATATACTATCGGTTACCCATCTGAACTCGACTCTCGCACTATTGTATTAGCACGAACTCCTCAAACGGCAGACCAGAAATCGGTTATGGTTGTATTCAAACAACTCAAAAAGGTCCCTAATCACTAAATTAAAAATAGCCTAGCAAACCAAGTAGACTATATGTATTAATTTGATAATCGAAGATCATGCCTTCGACATCCCCAGCCTAATTGAGATAGTGGCCGTAAAGAGTACACATGTTTAAGAGATAAAATACTCTTAGACATATTGTTAGCCTTTCGAGACTTGATCTTTGTAAATACTGTCCTATAAATATAAGTGCTGGTGAGGTTGTCTCGAGGCGTCTGGACTATAAGATCCCCTAAATTTCAGGGGAGTAATGAGGAAAGCTGACCTGGAAGATTAATAGTGATGAGGGAGTATTACTGCTCTCGCGCACGCGACGCGCGCTGTTTTGTGTCATGCGAGACTCGGGATGCCCGATTAAAAAATGATTATTCGCTTACGGAAAGAAACAGCTGTGCGCTTGAAGACTGCAGTTCACACGAGACATACATTTCCTTTAAACGGGGACGGATCCGCGAGAAAGTATAACGGTTACCTTATTGCCACCCCTCACGCGCCTGCCACCATACTCGCCTCTACGTTCTGCTCATGGAACTAATCAGGAGGCGCGGCGATAAAAGGTGCTGACATGACTGGGCTGTGCAATGTGGGACCGTGCATTACGGAATTTGAAAACCACACCGATTTAGCCTGGCACACTCTCCCTGCCTCCTCTGAGAGTGGTTTTGATGCTTCTTACATACCTACTCGCTCTCTCGATTCGTGCTCCATGTGGGCGTTCTGTGTATAACAAGGATCTATCCTTGTGGTCTAGTTGTTAAGGTTTAGGTGCAGTGTGCGTCAGTAGTGACCGCTTGGAGGTGGTGAGCCTGCAGAGGGGCGTGATAGAGGATCTATTGGGTTGGGCAATTCACCTGACATAAGGGCCCTCATTCGCAGGTACTCGGCACACAAACTATAACGGTCATCCCCTAAGCTCATCCCCAACCAACACTCCATGATCACGGTGCACTATAGATGAGACATAAAGCCGGTAAATTTAATATAACGGATTGTAGTTAACCGCGTGATAGATTGAGGCTTGCAATGGGCCATCAACACTGGTGGCTGTATGACGACAACGTCGGCGCGGAAAAATTACTTGAGCAGAACTCGCCTGGCGGAGCCAAAGAGGCCGCATTGGCCAATGTGCAGATTGTTCGTGCTCTCGCAGGAGAGTGACAGTCATTGGCCAGGTGGGAGCAGGTACTGTTCTTCAAGAACAATTGTCCTTAGTGGGCTCAAGTCGGATTCACTTTATCCTGGAGTACACCCCCAAAAACCTCTTAAGCACCCCTGGATGCTTCGCCTTCCTTTGGCGGCCATCGCTGGCAAACGTGGGGGTGTTATAGTGTTGCATGAAGTAGACCTCCCTATACTTCGGAAGTTGTACTTTCGCTTATTTATAGCGGAACCACTGTAAGTTATACAGTCCCTGTGCTCAGGAGACATAAAGTCCCAGCCTGACATTGGATGCGCCTGATGGGAGATCGCGGGATTTAAGATACTCCATTAGATACACGACACATGTGCGGTTAAAGCTTAACACATAACATAGTTTGTGTAGTTCTTCTGGCTGCGGAATCTCTGTGGACTAAAGTGTGCGCGGGCTATATCCCTGGCCTCGTCTTTGGCAACACCGCTGTGGCGCAATTATGGCGCGAGAACACCTCTCCAAGCTCTAGGGTACTCAGCCGGGGGCATGTCTGAGGGCGCCTGGACAGGCCCTTCAGGGTTTACCAGGGAGATACACCGTTGGCGATGTAGTGGCTCGCCTCGAGTGGCGCGCATGTACGGTACGGACGACATGTCACTCTTAGCCAACGCTGATGATGCTCAAGTCATTATATATTATTGTACTACTGTTTCAGGTGGATAATGAGCAATTCTTTGACGGCACACGTATATATAGCCTGTGTGTGCTTTTTTGTCCTGGTGGTGTTGGCTACGTCGGTGTTGTTCTTGTGGCCGGAGATCAAAAGTTCTCGTTGGCCCGTGAGCCGGAGCAATCAAATCCTATGCGTGACGGGATATAGACTTGAGAAAATCACATTCAGTCACCGACAGTTAGTTTGTCATCGGCAGCGACCAGGAAAGGTGCCCTCTCTGCGCTAGTGTAAGAAGATTATATCGTATCCAATGATTCACCTCGATATTCTTACTAAGACCCACATCGTACTTACTTCAAAGTGACCCCTCGAACGCAAACCCCTCTCCAATAATATAATAAATGTACAACTCCAAAGACACATACCGAGCAACCTAAGCGAATAGTGAGACAAGTGAGATGGGGGCTGGCGGGGGAACCCCACGCATTTTCTTTTTTTCCATAATGTTCTCTGCCCCCATAACCCTATACTATTCGAGAGCGTCACGAGGCCCTGCATTTAGACAGAACCTCAACTTCCTAGGTAGATGATATCGTCTCGAGAGAGACCTAACAACGGCCTTGGTTTCAGCCTCACTGCGGGCTAGGGGATGTCGGCTTGGTGTTTGCCACTGCGGTAGCTAGTTTGCATGTTAGTGATGATTGTGGGACAGGGTGTAGAGGAGTGGGCTAAGCCAGTCGAGAAAGTCCTTGGCTGTATTGCTAAGCTCACGCGGGAAGAGAGAATTCCCGACACTAGTCCGGTCCACCTTGTTTATACATAAGTGAAGTTTAGCTAATCAAACGACCCGGACTGAATTATATGACACCTAAAACTAGTACGCACATACACATGAAACTCCTCATCGTGACAGACTCGAGTGGTCGCATCAAAGTTAAATCAGAATTAGCACTGCAATGCAACTCCCGTGCAAAGGCTACTATCTGCTCATCACACTCATAGCACGAGCGCCCATACTCATGTGGTCTCTATGACTTACACTCTTCACGCATGTACACATATCTCATGGTCATTCAACCTACTACAATACGGTCTCGACCACCAAAGACCGTCCACACAGCTAATTACCCTACAGGAGATCTACGGCCATATCCATTATGAAGACGAACAAACCTATGGTCAGAGGGCTAAAGACCTGCATAGCGGAGACACGATAGAAGTCACATACATATCCTTAGCCTGATGCACACAAGCAGAGGAAGTAGATGACGACCATGAGACACCCGGATAATACTTTTCACCTATATCTACTGCTCACTATCATAGTACGTCATCGTTAGTTCCTTAATAGTTATCCCTTATAGAGAACTCAAAAAAACATTCGTGTGCCTTGCAAAGTGTGTAACCCCCACGCGGATCGTAAGACTCGACTATCGTAGATCGTTCCTTTCGTTAAAGCTACCAGTTCGAGCCCCGCTCGCCATGATTATCGTTCCAACACAACTGCCCTCTTGTGATTCTCTAATCTATGTTTTGTGTCTGATTTCCATACTGCACCAACACATTCTAGTCACTGCGACGCAGCTGCTCTTTCTCTAGTCGGTTCGATGGCTTGCCCAAACACCACATTCGGCAGAAGAGCCATAGTAATAAAAAGTATTATTGCGGGCCGGGGTTCCGCTTCAGGATCTTACTCAGTGCGGTGAACATGTTCAGCGCCGCAAACAGACCTAAGTCTAGACGAGATACATCCCCGCACGCTGTAACAAACTCGCTTGCGTGGCAGTCCTCGCGGAAGGGACGAGACTCTGCCACATCTGAACAAGGCCCTTTCCATGGAAGAGTGAGTTGTTCCCTTCTCGGGTGGATGGGCTGCCCCCCAGCACCAGCTTACGGGCCGCCGATTCGCTTGGGTTACTATAACAGCGGGGTGTGAAGACACATGTGAGCTCCGGGGCCACCTCGATAGTACGTGACCTATGGCTTGCACCATTTTCTGACGTGAGACCTAAGACTCTGAATACAACGGGCCTTCAAAATCTCGACATAAATTTGATCACGTAGGTTCTCACTATCTGTTCAGGTTCCGCTAGTTTACCTTAGGCTTATACTGGTACACCGAGGTCCAATTCTCTACCTTCAATGTCACCTGCGTCCCTACTGATGGGTCGTAGCTGTCCGTGGTAACGGTTTAGAAACTATGAAGTCATATTAGTCGTCTCGTATGTAAACTATATAGGGACACAGGTTCAAAGCCGTCGCCAGAATTAGCCATGTAACTTAGGAGCGACGGCGATGCATTAAACCTTACCAACAAAAAATACTCCTCCACCTCGCATCATGATTACCACTCGAATTATTGTAGGGATACAATGAAGATTCAAATGAGATAATTTACTCGCTACGCTATATCACACTACTTTCAATTCTTGTTCATAGCTCGGTTACCTACTACGATCATACTGTTGGCAGTGCGGCCGCCACTTCCAACGACGCAACTTGACCTCTGTAGGAACCGTACCACTCTGAGTAGCTGCTGTCCGCTCGGAGTGCGCTAGGTCTGATCAGTGACATAATAAGCGATCAACACACCCTCTCTCCTTGACTGTCACTATCCCTTCTTGTATGATTCTTGGTGTAGGAATTATAGGTCAATGTCAAGTAGAGTCGATAAGGACGATCAAAAATTGCCCGTGGGAGTGGGGAAGGACTTCTGGATGGCTTGGGCGAGCGCGTAGCACAGGAAAGTATTACGTGTCGGCAGACTAAGGTCAATAGTAGCTGGTTATATCATCCACACATACTCCTCTCATATGAGCCTAACTCCAAGACTATCTATCATTTTGAGCATATAGTAGTACTAACATTCCTGCGCGGACGGACTCAATTGAACCAATTCCATACCGTCCAAGTTAAGAACTTTACTAAACGACTTAATCATCTAGAGCACTGAATCAACTCTTAGTATGACATTCCAGTGCTCTAAGTCAGTACAGTCCATGCTATCATGGGACTATACTCCCTTCGTCTAGTTAAAGACTAGCCAAGCGAGATATTCTGAGCCAAGAAAATTCCAATATCATTAACTATGGCGCTTATTACCGCCTGTGACCCGAACCACTCTCGCAAAAAAGAAATAAGTTCTACATTCTGAGCGAGATCAGCCCTTCCTCTCGAGCAACGCTCAAATTCCATATCAATATATAAACCCATTACGATAGGTGGCAAGCAGCACTTAACTAGACAGGATTGACTCAGGAAGGTTCCAACCCCCAGGCGGCCAGCAGCTGAAACTCTAGCGAAGCAGCCCTGCCCCGCGTGGATGAGAGAGAAGCCTTGACTCTCAGCTCGGAACCACCTCACGTCTAAGCAAACATGTCTCTGCAGTCACAAACCAGACGGCGAATTGAAGTGTCCGTCAGTGGTTTACGTTCCTCACTATCCCCCCAACTCGCCCCTTTCAGCATCAGGTATCCGCAGTGCGCTCCGGGCCGTCGCCTTCTCTTCTTATACAATACTGATCCCTATGCCGAGAGCGAGTGTGCGCCCAGCTTCTACTCCGCCCGCCTGCTCTCTCTCGTGTATGGTGCGGGCCTCATGCTCGTTCAAATGTGGTTCAGTAACTAGGTAAGTAGGAAAATTAGACCGTATCACGCAACTATTCCGTTCGGGGAAAATCGGTTTGGTGCTAATCGGGGTGACATTCGATTCTTCCGGCCCGAGATCGTAGAGCAGCTGTCCAACTCTCACGGGCGATATTCGGTTAGAAATGTGATCTACATACAGCGCATCAGGAAGCGCATTAAATTTTGACAGCGTCCTCAGGCGGCCTCTATCTCTAGGGCGCATGACGACTCGTCTACGCCCCTTTCCCCGGCAAGATCCTGTTCTTCGACTCTGATAGCCTATACTAGTGCCTTGCCCCTCATCAGAGAGCGCGGCCCCCTCAACGCAGAGCGTATGACACATCAAATACTTCTTTGCCGTGAGACATCCTCAAAATGAAAGAGTTCAGCCATCCGTTGCAACGGGAAAAATTGCAGGCAACGCTCGCTGATGGGCCGTGCTCGTTTATGGGCAAGCTGGTCTATATCAAATTCGTCTCATCCGTTTATATATTGATACTTGATCCATGCATGTAGTCCTTAGGTCATGGCAACCGTTTCCCCCCTCTTCCCGGAGTAGATGTGAATATTGGATTCGTCTAACTCAATTCTGTTTAGATCACTAGTGCTCTACAAACACCTGAGGGGTAGTGGCTAAACCTGGGGAGTATCCTCCTTTGATGCTCTGCGAGGCATACGTGAAAGCTAGCCCACCCAAGCATAACCGGCGGCAGCGGACGGGGATATCCCATTTTTTCGCTGCGTTTGTTTGCGTTGAGGGATCGGCGGCAGTATTTAAGGTAGCCAGAATGACTCCAATACAAGACCTGATGACCCCCGAGCTTGCGTACCCGCCCAATCCCAGCATTGGGCGCAACCCACAAATCTACCATCTCACCAGCCTGATGTCATCCTACCCGATAGCTAAAGGAGCACAGCCAGTCTTCCAAGACCACAACGAGCGGGTCAATAGACCCAGTGGCAGTCCATGCTAGCTCCACCAAGCGGCCACCAAAACCCCAAAGGCACAAAAAAATAATGCCTCGGTTGGGATTCGAACCCAAGTCACCCTCACAGCTCTGTCTTCTACGTGCTGAGTTTCTAGGTGTGATAACCGCTACACCACCGTGGCTTGTTGGTAGGGACGCAGCAGGAGATCATAAGCTCTTGGCTAAAGTTTAAATTTGTTGCTAGCGCTAGTGCAGCACCTGCCGTGCATATTGGCCCATAGAATGGAGTTAGCGCAAGATGACAGAAATTGGGACGTCAAACACATCCCCATCGAATGCGAGTAGAAGAGAGGGTAGGGCACGGTATCCCCTCCTTTGGGCAGGGCGGTGCCGGGGCAGCCCTCGAGGTCTGGAAGGCTCAACGAAGGCATATGAGCGGAGGAGAGAAGGGCCACGAGATAGGGATGGGGACCTGGTTGAACAGAAATATGGATCGGGGGACTAGTAAGGGGGTGAATCGTTAAGGGGGAGAGGAACGAGGGAAGCTTCAGGGAGAAGGTCTCGCAGTGCCATTCTGATACCTCCTATAATCTCTCTCATTGACGAGGGGAACACGCCACTTCCGGCAGGCGGGAAGAATATATATAAATTGTAGGTTGGCGCAGGCTTGCACCCGCACGTTACTGATAGCAGGCTATCACCTCAGCGGAGCCTACAGTACATCCCCCCTACGGACGGTGGACCTCCCAACCCAATATTGCGGGCAACTGTGGTCCAGGTCTGACAGTGAGGTCTATCGATAAACGAGGAATGTGAAGTGATGAAAAAAAATAATGCCATGGTTGGGATTTGAACCCAAGTCACCCTCACAGCTCTATCTCCTACATGCTGAGTTTCTGGGTGTGATAACCACTACACCACCGCGGCTTGTATCTAGGGTCGCAGCAGGAGATTATAAGCTCTTGGCTAAAGTTTAAATTTGTTGCTAGCGTCAATGGGGTTAGCGCGGGATGGCAGAGGAGCAGGGCGGCAGACACACCTCAGCCGAATGCGAACACACAGGACGAAGACGGTATTAAAGCAAGCCTCTACATCCAGAAGTGTCACCGAAGACATACGAATGGAGAAATGAGAACGACGGGATACATGTGGGGAGTGAGGACGAGATTCACCAGCAATAGAGAGATGGGGGGACTAGAAAGGGAATGAATAGCTAAAGAGGGGGGGGGGGGGTAGTGGAGGAAGCCTGAGGGAGCCGAGGAGGTTTCGCAGTGTCATTCCAATATGCTTTTTCAATTGAGGAGGATGATCACGCCACATCCTGCAAGCGGGAAGTGGGCGGTTGCCGTAACCTACGGGTACCAGACACACCCCGCCGAATGCGAACACAAAAGAAAGCCACGGCACGGTACCCCCGGCATACAGATATGGGGGCACTGAGTTGGGGCGGGGACGGTATCGAGGCAGCCCTCTGAATCCAGAGGTCTCACCGGAGACATACTTTACCGCCGTCCGCACATCTGTATGAGACTAAATAATAGCTCGATAGCATATAAAAGCCTGGTATAACCATTTTATCAAAATAGGGCCTAATTGAGCCAGATTTGGAGATTATACTGATATTTGGCACATAATTAGGGACGTGTGGGGCTCAATTAACAGTCTTCGGGAGAGAAGCGTGAATATAGAAATAGGGATTAGGGAAATCCGTAAGCTTTTGAGGGTTAGGGTTTAGGACTTAGCAGATATCAAACCGCACGCCTTCCGCCCCTACACCTCCACCTCCACACCTTCACCTTCACCTCCACGTTAATCTCAGCGGCTTCTTCATCTCCACAGCTTCATCCCCACAGCTCATCACGTCATCTGCACTCCCCCCCCCCCCACTTCATGGATACCGTAATAATAGTCTCCTTCTTACCGCCGTCACGGCCCTGCTAAATCATCGTTATCGTCCAGACATGAGCTAATCGGTGAAATAGGCAGTGAATCCAGTGAATCCGTCACCCAATCCAGCGAACCCAGTACCCAATCCGGCGAATTCAGCACCTAATCCAGCGAATCCAGTACCCAGTCAAGCAGCACCCAGCCAAGCAGGTATTGCAGGCAGGTAGGCAGGCAGGTAGGCAGGCAGGTAGGCAGGTAAGCCGGTAGGTAAGCCGGTAGGAAAGGTTGCTAGTAGAGAGTAAATGTACATATTGAATAGAGAAATAATCAAGAGTTTAATTTGTGTAATTTACCTATGCCCGAAGAGGCGTGAATACTGGCCTACCTGTGCATCCAGATTTTTCACCGAATAAAATAACCCCTATATAGGCATTATCACATATACTAAGGCTGAATATATATAACTCTGACCAAAACAATAGCGTTTTAGGGACGTTATTGGAAATACCATAGTTAGTACCAAGTAATGGTTGATTCGGACGTATATAAGCATGGTGTAATCCTCATATGGATATGCAGACGGGCGGTAGTGTATGAATAGTGGAGGTATACGGGAAGGATGAGATACATGTAGGAGGTGGGGACCAGGTTGATCAACATTAGAGAGGGGGACTAGAAAGGGAATGAATAGCTAGGGGAGAGGAGCGGGGAAAGCTTGGGGGAGACAAGGGGGGTTTTACAGTGTCATTCCGATATGTTTTTTCAATTGAGGAGGATGACCACGCCAATTCCGGCAAGCAGGAAGAGGACGGTTTCCATAACCTACGGGTATGAAGTATTCCATGGCTCGTAACTTGGCTTTGACCCTTTGACTACAGCCCTGCCCTGCAACCCACGGCTCATGAGACGATACAGGTCCGGGCTCCACGCATAGAAGACCATGTTGATGAGTCCTGAGGTCGATCTGAGAAATACAGTTGAGAGCCAGGCACGATCGGCTACTGGTGAGGGCTCCAAAGCCCTATGCTACTGGTGATGGGATAGATGAATTGTGGGTTGGCGCAGGCCTGCACTTGCACCCTACTTGTAGCAAGCTGTCCCCTCGATGGAGATTACAGTACATCCCCCCTACGGACGGTAGACTTCCCAAACCCAATATCGCGAGCAACTGCGGTTGGGGTCTATCTGCTTATCGATAAACAAGGGATGTGAAGTGATGAAAAAAAAATAATGCCATGGTTGGGATTCGAACCCAAGTCACCTTCACAGCTCTATCTCCTACGTGCTGAGTTTCTGGGTGTGATAACCACTACACCACCGCGGCTTGTCTGTAGGGACGCAGCAGGAGATTATAAGCTCCGGGCTAAAGTTTAAATCTGCTGCTAGCGCCAATGGGGTTAGCGCAGGGTGGCAGAGGAGCAGGGCGGCAGAGGAGCGGGGCGGCAGAACACCCCTACCAAATGCGAATACACAGGAAGCCATGGCACGGCATCGCCATCATACAAATGTAAGAGCCCTACACTGGGGCGAAGACGGTATTAAAGCAAGCCACTAGATCCAGAAGTGTCACCGTGGCATACGAATGGAGAAGATGGGAATGATGAGATACATATAGGAAGTCGGGACGAGGTTAATCGGCAATAGAGAAGGGGAGACTAGAAAGGGGATGAATAGTTAAAGATGGGGGGGGGTGGAGCTTCAAGCTTGGGGGAGCCGAGAAGGTTTCGCACCGTCATTCCAATATGTACTTTACCGCGCACCGTATAAAATATCAGTTTGATTTGAAGCTGACTTCAGTCCGATATCAATCACGCTTTTATGATTTATACCTGATATTTTAGATCAGGACTTAATTGGTCTATGGTTTCGCTAAAGCTGATATTTAGTGAAGATTATGATATATGATAATGTCGATATAAAATTAATTTTATTCACTGAAAGATCTGGATGCGCAGGTAGGCCAGTACTCACACTCCTTCTAGAATAGGTGGATTTCACAAATAAAACTCTGGATTATTTCTCGATTTAATATGTACATTTGTCTAACTATCTTCACTGCAGACGCCTGCCGTGCCTGCTTGATTCACTACTAGATTCCGTGCTGTCAGGTACAGTGATTCCGTACTTTTAGGTACGGTGCGGTACGGTGCCGTTCGATATGGTGAGGTGCTGTGCTGTGCGGCTATGCTTGATTCCGCTGGCACACTCGTTTGGATTCGCTGAATTCACTGGATTGGGTGCTGAATTCACTGGATTCGCTGGATTGGGTATCTAATTCACCGAATAGCTCGTATCCTAATGATAACGATGATTAGGGGGGAGGGCGTAGATGAAGGTGTAGGGGTGAAGGTGTAGAGGGGATGAAGGTGTAGAGGGCGTAGATATCTCTAAGTCCACAGCCCTAACCCTATCCTGCTGAGAGTTTTTGATAATCTGATCTTATTCGTGCATGCTATTCTGCAAAAAGAACCTGATCGAGCTCTATTCGGCCCTAAATAGGCACCAAATATCAAGATTATTGCCTAAACAGGTCGAAATATGGCATATCCTATAGATAAAGCATATATCAAGCTCGTATCAGCTCTAGGTCTACAAAACAGGCTGATATTTCTATACGGTCGGGCGGTACAGTATTTTCCATGTTTCTTCAATTGAGGAGGATGATCACGCCACATCCTGCAAGCGGGAAGAGGGCGGTTGCCATAACCTGCGGGTATGAAGGATAAATAAATTGTAGGTTAGCGCATGCTTGCACTTGCACGCTACTTGTAGCAAGCTGTCGCCTTAGTGGGAATTGTAGTGAATTTCCCCCTATGGACGGTGCTTCCCAAACCCAATATTGCGAGCAGATGCGGTTGAGGTCTGGCAGTGCGGTCTATCGATAAAAAAGGGATGTGAAGTTATGAAAAAAAAATAATGCCATGGTTGGGATTCGAACCCAAGTCACCTTCACAGCTCTATCTCCTACGTGCTGAGTTTCTAGGTGTGATAACCACTACACCACCGCGGCTTGTTTGTATGGACGCAGCAGGAGATTATAAGCTCCGGCCTAAAGTTTAAATCTCTTGCTAGCGCCAATGGGGTTAGCGCAAGATGGCAGAGGAGCAGGGCGGCAGGGCGGCAGACACCCCTACCAAATGCGAATGCACAGGAACCAATGGCGTGGCACCCCCATCATACAAATGTAAGAGCCCTACACTGGGGCGAAGACGGTATTAAAGCAGGCCTCTGGATGCAGGGGTGTCACCGAAGGCATACGAATGAAGATGGGAACAACGAGATAGATGTGGGAAGTGAGAACGAGATTAATTATCAATAGAGAGGGGGGACTAGAAAGGGAATGAATAGTTAAAGGGGGGGGGTGAGTGGAGGAAGCCTGAGGGAGACGAGAAGGTTCCGCAGTGTCATTCCAATACTTTACCGCCGGTCCACATATTATTATCAGCTTGATATAGGGTTTAGTTAAACAGGATATATTGCTAATTTGGCGTTTCATATGATATTTTTTATCATGCCTCGCCGAAGCTAACCTTTGACCCAGTCTGAGATTTTTATCATATGATATCATGAAAAGTCCTATATAACATTGATTTTACTCACTGAAAAACCCAAATGCGCGGGTAGGCCAGTATTCACACTTGTTCTGCATAAGGAAATTTCAGAGATTAAATTCTTATACATTTCACGATTTACTATGTATGGCGCCAAGCATCTAGTCCCTACACCTCGAGTGAAATAATCTTGGCGGCGATAAATCCATAAACTAGCCTACTCCTCAACAGTAACACATATTTTTCAAGAAACAAAACTATATTCGCCTAGGCCTATATTACCTTTATGAGATTATGGATTTTGTTTCAATTCTTTGGGTTGTGGTGAAAAGCCTTAGGGATTTGAAACGAGGTGTGGGTTTTAGACTCTGGGCGCCATATGTTTAAAAATTATTACTATAGCGGCTTGGCTGCTTGGCTGCTTGGCTGCTTGGCTGCTTCATTGCATGTTCTGTACGGTACGCCATAGTACAGTACATTACAGTACAGTGTTTGATTTCAATGGAGCGCTCGTTTGGATTTGCTGGATTTGCTGGATTTGCTAGATTGGGTACAGAATTCGTTGGATTCGCGGGGTTGGGTGCTGAATTCGCTGGATTAGGTGCCTAAACCGATTAGCCCATATCCTAATGATGATTTTGATTGATTGGGGAGGCGGGGACGTAGATGAAGCCGTCGAGATGAAGCCGTAGAGATGAAACCGTAGAGATGAAGGTGTAGAGATTAAGCCGTAGTGATTCGCTGCTTCATTCGCTGCCTGCTTCACCGATTAGCCCATGTCTGGATAGTGATAGGATGTTCAATTGCAGCGGAGGTGAAGGCATAGAGGTGTAGAGATGAAGGTGTAGAGGTGAAGGTGTAGGGAAGGTGTAGAGAGGAGAAGGACATGATATACACTACCGCCCGTACGAATATCCATATCAGGATTATAGCATGCTTACATACGTCCGAGTTAACCATTACTTGATATCAGTTCTGGTATTTTCTATAACGTCCTTAAAATGCTCTGGTTTCGGTGGGAGTTATATATATTCAGCTTTAGTATATGTGATAATGCCTATGAAAGGGTTACTTTATTCGGTGAAAGATCTGGATGCGCAGGTAGGCCAGTATTCACACCCCTTCTAGCATAGGTGAATTCCCAAATAAAACTCTTGATTATTTCTCGATTTAATATGTACATTTTCTCTCTACTAACAGCCTTTCCTACCTGCTTACCCGCCTGCCTGCTGTACCTGCCTGCTTACCTGCCCCCAATGCCTGCTTGGTTCGCTGCTTGGCTAGGAGCTGCTTGATTGGGTGCTGGATATGCTGGATTGGGTGCTGGTCCTGATAGATTCGCCGGATTGGGTGATGGATTCGCTGGATTCGCTGCCTGTTTCACCGATTTAGCCCATGTCTGGACGGTGATAGGATGTTTAATTGCGGCGGGGGTGGGGGCATAGATGAAGGTGCTTGATTCCGTACTCGTTTAGATTTGCTGGATTCACTGGATTCGCCACTTCGCTGCTTCACCCGCCGCCTGCTTCACCGACTAGCTCATGTCTGGACGATGATAGGATGCTTAATTGCAGTGGGGACGACGGTGTGGAGATGATGGTGTAGAGGTGTAGGTGTAGGAGGTGTAGAGACGGAAGGCGTGCGTATTTGATATCTGCTAAGTCCTAACCCTAACCCTCAAGAGCTTACGGATTTTCCTAATCCCTATTTCTATATTCACGCTTCCCAAAGACTATTAATTGAGCCCTATCTGGCTATAATTATATGCCAAATATCAGTATAATCTCCAAATCTGGCTCGATTAAGGCCCATTTTGATAAAAGGGTTATAACAAGCTTTTATACGCTATCGAGCCCTTATTTAGTCTCATACTGATATGCGGACGGGCGGTAAAGTATGTACTTATCTGCATGTCCCCAACCCTAACCCTCATTTCCGCTGAGGTTCTTTGATAACCTGATTTCCCTGTGAATGATTCACCCCTAATTGGGCCTGATTGGGATGTGGATAGGCCCAAGATATCAGGGTTATCGCCCAATCAGGAAAGATTGAGGGTGATTCTGCATCTACAGCTCATATCACGCTCTAATCAGACACGGGTCTCGATATTTTTATACGGACTGGCGGTAATGTATGTATTTTCTATGTTTTTTTAATTGAGGAGCCACTTCCGGCAAGCAGGAGGAGGACGGTTTCCATAACCTATGGGTGTGAAGTATAAACAAACTGTGGGTTAGCGCAGGCCTGCACTTGCACGTTACTGATAGCAAGCTGTCGCCTCAGTGGAAACTGCAGTCGAGTCGCCTACTAACAGCGAATTTCCGAAATCCAATATTGCGAGCAAATGCGTTTGAGGCCTGGCAATGATGTCTTTACCGATGAACGAGGGATGGAAAGTGGTAAAAAAGGAAAAAAATAATGCCATGGTTGGGATTTGAACCCAAGTCACCCTCACAGCTCTATCTTCTACGTGCTGAGTTTCTGGGTGTGCTAACCACTACACCACCGCGGCTTGTTTGCAGTAGCCGAACAACAAATCTTAAATCTAGCGATAAAGTTTAAGTTCCTAGCGCCAGTGCGGTACCTAAGGCCAATGGTGAGCCCCCCAATTATGCTGCCTGTCTCAAGCTTCGTTAACAGGATAGCGCCCGGATAGGGCGGCTCGACAAGGCAAGAGAGGAACCGAAGTGTGTTGCATTAAGTACGAGATAAACATTATGTATCTTGAAGAATATTCCCCGCAGGTCTGGTCCTCCATCCCGCCTGGTCGTCCATCCCACCCTGCACCACGGCCACTCCTGCGAATTCAGGGGCTAAGTAAAACCTCAAGCTGTCCTCCTTTTCTGTACCATGACCGGAGATCTGGGGGATAAAGGGTGGGCGCCCGGATGTGACATTTACTCCGGAGGCTGGTTCCATGCATGTATCACGACCACGACTTGGATGTGGTCGTTGGATTTGGGAGCTCTATTCAAGTAACTCATCCCCAATTGTCAAGGTTTCCGCTCTTAATCACCACCAGTTCCTGCACTCCAGATGTCCCTGCCACCCGAGAGAGCGGATGGAGGGAGTTGATGAACAAAGTAAATGGGGAAAAAGGAACGGAAGGGGCGCAATCGGGTGGTGAACTGTGAGTCTAATAATCCAAACACCAAGACCTGACATTGTCTGATGGATATTTATACATGCGTGCTCACGCCAGACACCCACCTCCCATACCGGGGGTGGGGAAAATGAATCATGAGGTATGAATCGTGCAACCAGGCGCTAAAAGCCCCCCTCCGGTGTGCGCTGTAAATATCATGATAGCCCGGCACTTCCTCCAATTCGGCGCAAAAGCCACAATGGCTACGAACTAAGTACTAAGGGGCCTCAACGTGTTGCTTACGCGGGCGGAGTGTGATTGTGGATACGTATATCAACTAACCTTCTCCTCAACCTAGAAAGAAATCTAGAACAGCAAGCCACGTAATCTGCCGCGACAGTATGTATAGAGAGTATATACCCGACACACTGCACCCAGCGTCCCTTTACCTGTACGGTAGACGTCAGGTTTCTTAGGAATTCTCTCATACCCCAGAATAAACTTATATACTGATCGCCGAGCTACATCCATACCCCGGCAAACGGACTCCGGGTTCTTCTGGCCCTCATAACCCTGGCAAATACCTGCTACTCTGCCGCACCGCACTGTGGCTTCTAGATGTCTTCAAAATGTAATTAGATGCCCCTACTCGCGTATCTGCTGCGGCAGAGATCTCGGAACCGGGCCTCTTGTTCCGGGCCACAGGGTGGGGTTGCGGGTGGTGAACACTACCCCGGGCAGTAGGAGGTAGTTTGCAACGCACGTTAGCTGGTATGTGTGAGGGGGACATTTCTCTTTAATTCATTACCCGTATTCAACCTTACAGTTATGACGAGACACACCACCCTATCTCTAGGGTGCCCTCCTTCCACCGCCAACTCAATAAATAAAGAAATAACATGAAAGAAAAGAAAAAAGGATACGTCTTGTAGTGACGGGGGCATTTCGGGCATGGAGTGATCGGGATAGAGCTTCCGGCCAAATATTTTAGCGTTCCGTGCAGAGGTGACTGGTCCTCTTAACCGTGAGGAGGTACTACCCACCTGGGTTATTGGTTTCGGGGCTATTTGTCTTTGTAATTTAATAGGTAAGGAGTGTTAGGTGTGCTCAAGATATTCGATAAATTCTGGTTCGCGGGGAGGGGGGGGGGGTCCCACAAATACCGAGGTTGGAGGATCAGATGAGGTGGTTGTATCTTATCCAGACAGCGGAGGTTCAAGGTCTTCTTAGATAAAACATTGGGGGAAGGGGGGCGGAATAATTAAGGAATGAGATTACCCATGTTACGACTCCCTAACACGTCGCAGGACTGGCCCCGGAGACCCCATCTCCGCTCAGATGTGTTCCGTTCTTTGCCCACAACGCAAGTAGTTTCGCCCGGGTTGCCCACCACGCGTTGCTAAAGTCATGGAACGAACTTATCAAGGACATGTGGTCCCCCAGGAATGGCCAAGCTGGCCGGATTCGGTTCCGCGTCAGTGATGTTTGGCTTTAGATTGGTAGACGCCACTCTAAATATTGATCCTCCCCCGCTTGGGGATCATAGGCCCGGGCATACATACTCGCTAGCACGCCGGGACAGGCTCAAATTCTGGCGCTCTATAGCCTTGGTAATTCAATTTTGCGCCAAAAAGTACTCTCTGGTTGGATATAAAACTTATGATTTTAGATCAGATACTCAATAGGGACCAAGAATTCTTTTCTCTTACACACTTGTCTATAAGCACCCTCCGTACTAGAACAAGGTAGGGGCAGGGCTTGTTCCCAAACTGAGCAGATTACCGAGATTCCAGGTCAGTCAAGGTCTTCTCAAACCAGAAAAAATCGGTCTACTCATCACTCATTTCGGGAGCGAAACGACTCCGAGAGATATTCTCTATTAGGATTCCTGTCAGCATCAGTAATGCAATGCGGTCGAAGACAATCTGGTAGCTCCTTGTTGGTCGCCACCGAACCTGACCACACCTGTCTGATTCGACAGCTTTGTTTAAGCAACAGTATCCGAAAGTCCAAAAACAGGAGCTGTTGCCTCCAACTGGCCGTCACATACTTGTCCAGGTCCCGTGCCGCTTATGATGGATTACCTGATCTTCTGTGAGCCTTTGGATGTAGTTGCTTCTCCGGCGGCGCCTTCATTCACGGCTCCCTATCTATACCTCTGAAGACAAACTCCC
This sequence comes from Morchella semilibera, assembly GCA_009192285.1. Classification (NCBI taxonomy): domain Eukaryota; kingdom Fungi; phylum Ascomycota; class Pezizomycetes; order Pezizales; family Morchellaceae; genus Morchella; species Morchella semilibera. Next base: position 501,180 of record WBVU01000021.1, on the reverse strand, counting down.
TTCAGCTCGTGGATTGCGGGCGGGGGACTATTGTTTGAAACTCAATAGACCGAAACAGTACAGGCCACAACCGGAAAAAGAAATTTTTTTAATGTCACCAGGTTTAGGATTGCGCTTCTTACATTCAGCAAGCACCCCACCAGATCAACCCCCCCCCCCCATCTTCCCTCCCTTCTAAGTCAGTTCTTACATCAGTCTACAATGCGCCGGAAGAAAATCCGGAGGTGCCGGCAGCAACATGGCCGATTGTGGCGGGTATCATGACTTTATATAACCAACCTCTTACAATGTAATTCCCAGGCATCTCACCACACCTGCCAGAGGACCTTCTGCCACCATAGTAGTATAAGCTCGCCAGGCAGGACCCATCCAAGCACCAATATTGCGCAGCTCTCGTTAAACCAGCACCGTCCAGCAAGTTTCCTGGGCTAACCACGTCTTCCCAAACGGAATGCACGGCAATATAACCATAGCACTCCCGGTCCTACGGTCCATAGGCAATACAAGCCCCCTTCACCACCCCCTTCACTTCCCAATACCGCCCAAACAAATATCTCGATATTTGACAGATCAAGGCTTGAGATAGTGAGCGCGCTGAGTTGGTTCCTATTGTGGGAGTCAGTGACAGATCACTACCCCTCCCGTATCCCCCCCCCACGAACGAGGAATATTTGTCTTGCCACTGGTGAGTGGGGAAGGTTTTTGCAATAGCCTTCGGGTTGCATGCATGCATGAATTATCAATCACTCGTTTGCTCGCTAGGGATGGGGGAGGGTTTACATGGTGGATGGAGAGGCTAGAGATGGTGAGCGCACCATGTTGGTCAATGTTGAACATGAGACAGAGTGTATTTATTATCTCCTCTCTTCCCATTGAGATTGTGGTGGATGGAGTAGTATTCTCGGGATTAAATATACTGCGATATTGCTATAGCTGAAAGATTAATGAATTAAACAAAATAAATAAATAATAGAATAAACCCACTTGTTCGTTACAGACGAGTGATAACCGATGACGCACCCCGGTAGAAGTGTTGATCAAATTTTTTTGTCTAATAGGTGTTGATCAGAGGAATAAACAGGCTAGACAATACTTTAGTGGTCTCAATATGGGATCTAAGCGAATTGAGCTTACTAGTGTAATGATTTACGAAAGAACCCTTCTCCGTAAGTGGCGGGTGCCTGTAGGGGGATATGGTTGCTTCATGTGACGTTGTAGGCTTGTGGACGTAAAAGAGGGTTTTGTACTTTAGATAGACGCTTGCGTTCACGATGCGAACTTTATGCTATGAACGATGATGATTGATTGATGAGAAACGAAACAAAAGGAGGGGGGAGTGAGAAAAGATCTGCCAAGCCTAACACGCGCCGACCAACCAAGCGCCAAACAGGCGCCACATGCCAAGCCTACTTCCAAATTGACGCTTCAAATCAGGCGTCCCACAACGTTACTATGAACTGGATGCTGGGTACAAAAACCAACCAATCGCTGTTGCAGTGCGCCATAATCAGGCCAGTAAGCTCCGGGTTGCCCGGGCGCGTTCCCCTTACTGAGCTATCGATAAATGGAGACCCCCTGGAACCTGGGTAGCTCATACCTTGTAGGTTCCGCCGGCATGAGGCGCTTGTCGCAGGGTGTCTACTAAACACATGCGGAGGTCTCGCTGGTGCCTTGAATGGCTTCTATATATGTAATGGGTTGGGGGGTTTGGTAGGTAAGTACATGTATACATATGCTGACAGGACTTGGTAAGGGGCCTCATACCCCTTTTCTCGTGGTTATTTTACTTTCTTATGTCGGGGACGCGGTGGGTGGGCAGGAGAAAATACTGCGTTAGTACATAGCCGAGGGACCGCACACAAGTGAGAAATTAAATGAAAAGAAGGAAAGCCTCATATCCAATTATGATCTCCTAGAGTAGCGGGTTAAATGGGTGAATACGTATGGAGTATAAATAAATAAATGAATAAATGAATTATGATATCCAAGCGTTGGCCGAGCCAACCCTAACCCTGAAAACCAGATACCCTTACCCTTGGGTATTGGAGATTCGTCGTGGGGTAGCTGAGGTAGGTAGGAATGAATCAGGCACAGAGGTCGCAAAGGAAAATCCTACTGGGCGTCCAGAGGTCCGGGGGGCCGGGGTGGGCTGTGGCACAGTTGAGGGGGCTGCGCTCTGATATCAAGGGAAAAGGTGGTAAACTGACCTGATATTTTGCGATTCTTTGGTAGGCTCCGCTAACGGTTTGAGGTAGGTTAATGATATAAAGAGCGTTCCAAACACCACCTTAATTTCTCGCCTGCCGTTTGATGGGTCTGAAGTTTTCGCTAAGAGTTCTTAGTCAGCCGGTCTCACGCGAGTGGTTGGGGGCCTAGTAACTGCCCCACTCACTACTACCACTACCACTACCGCCAACTCCTCGCGCCGTACCAGCTATACGAATGTCCAATCTTCAAGAAAATATCAGGGAGTGGGGGAAAGTGCTTCGAGCGCACCACGGAGAAGTGGATCGTCGGCAAGTACCACCCCTACAAAGCCCGATGGCGACGCCCCAAGTACTTCTGCCGCCACCATCACCACAACCACCACCAGACTCGTCGACCCAACTACCCTCGCTGTTCAATACCTTCAATAGCCTGTTCCAGGACGAGGCTTACATGCTATCCTATAGTTCGGAGACTATCCGAATACTGCGGGAGAGGGGAAGCCCGTAAGTTCCCGATACCGGCATATCGCCCGCTATGGGGTGGACATTAACTGTTATCTCGGCCAGGCTGGAGCTCCACGTGAGACTAAACGAGGTAATCCGCGGGATTGTGGGAAGGGAACGGGACCTGCGAACTAAAATGCAGCATAGGGAGAGCTTGCTCCAGCGCCGGCTACGAGAGTCGGAGGGAGCAGCTGCCGCAACCCAAGGTCTAAGGAAGGACCTCGAGGATGCGAACAATATAGTGACCGAATTGCAGGAGCTATGGGAGCGACAAAGAGTTGATGTACAGAACCGGATGACATCTATGGAGGAAAAGCACGAGGAATTGGTCAGAGAGTTGGAGAGGAATATTCCAGCCAGAAAGGTGCTACTGGCAGAGTTGCGGCAGCAGGACAAGAACTTAGAACAAGCACGCTGTGCACACCGAGACCAGATGGATCGAGAGATAAGGAGGCTCCAACTTACAGGAGAGAGCGGGAAGGTAAAAGTGCGTCAGGATTTACTCAATGAGTTCGGAAGGGAGCGGAGAAGAATCCAAGAAGAAACGGAGAAGCGCTACTCCTTGGAGCTTGAGGTGGAGAGGATTTGTGCGCGCCGGGAATCAGAGAGAGTGAAGAAGGTACACTGGATAAGGGAGAAGGCCCTCGAGGGACAACTAGAACAAGCGCGCGAGATAGCCGCGGCGGCCGAGACCAAACTAGAGGAGCAGCAGCAGAAGGAGCAGGAGCTTTTGAATCAATTGGATCAAGAACGCAGGCAGGCCAAAGAAACCGAGACCAGGCTCCAGCAGGAGCTTTTGAATCAATTGGATCAAGAACGCAAGCAGGTCAAAGAAACCGAGACCAGGCTGCAGCAGGAGCTTTTGAATCAATTGGAACAAGCACGCAAGCAGGCTAAAGAAACCGAGGCTAGGCTGCAACAGGAGCTACGGAATGAGCACAAAGAGAGGGAGGAAGAGCAGGAGAGATTTCGGGTAGCCGTCGAGGAGGAAAAAGCACGGGTGCGTCAGGAGTTCTATAGTGGGTTCTCTGAGAACTTTACTAGAGAAAAGGCACTGCTTATGGAAGGGGTGCGTAAAGACATTCATGAAGATATAAAAGAGGAGGATATATTGGTATTGAATCAGGTTAAGCTAGAAGGAGAAGAGAGGCCAATCGTGGGAGAGGATTGGGATAGTGACGTTGCCCGTGATTGATGAGAACTACTATCACTCGGGCGGATGAAATGTTTGATGATGTTGTACTAGTCTTTTTTTACAGATATAAGTAAAGTTGATATTTGATATTCTCTGTTCTAGGACCCGGGTAGGACAATGGTAAACGTAGAAGGAACCTAGATGCTAGTCTCGTTCCCAGACCCCAGCAGTATTTTTTTGGTTGTATGGTTCAATACCAGAAGGGTCTGGTGTGCTTGCCCAAAAGGTTTGTACCAGTCCCTTTTTTGCCCATTGCTATGCCGGAAGTCCGGTTTCTATGCCAAAGAGCCCCCCAAAACTCCGGATTCTGCACCAAAAAAAGTCCGGTTGCCCTCCAAAATCCCCGGTTGCTATGCCAAAAACTCCGGATTCTCTACCAAAAAAAGTCCGGCGAGGTTATTTAGAAACCCGGTTTTTTCCCGAAAAGTTATTGCCCCAGAACCTACTGTGATGAACCTAAATTATACAACCACCACCACCACCATTAACATCACCGTGGGAACGAGACTACCTAGATGCAACAATACCTTTGGTTCCACCGGAGTTCCAAACATCTTTTTTCTCACCTCCCGACTCTGGGCAAGGGTAATTTGCGCGGAGACAAGGCGTGCTTAGTCAGCAACCTAACCTCGTTGGAGGCCTAGTCATCACCATCGCGACCCCCACCGCTGCCGCAGACACCACCACCCATCACCGCCATCACCACCACCGTGCTAGTATTACCGTAGCAGGCGCCAGGCCACATGTGAGTTATTGACACCCCGCTGTCGCTCACTGATGAAGCTAACTCCCGCGGCGACCCCCGCCAGGCCAGACTCGCACCTGACACGAGGCTAGGATATCCGTAAACTCTGGGCGAGAGAAATACGTTCAGCCCGATCCAACTCTACAAATCGGCGGTATGCCTTCATTCTCCCGGTGGCCGTACGAAGAGACCGGATGGGGGAGGTACGGGGGGAGGGGGTTAAGGGTAGGGAGGAGGAGGATGAGCATATTGACTGAGGATGTTTGTGGGGAAGATATGGAGGGGCGACGAAGGTTTGTGATGGGGACCAATCCACAACGGTAGCTACCAACTGAACAAGCAAGCGAGCAGGCCGAGAGAAGCGAGACCTATCCGCAGGAGAAGCTACTGACGGAACAAGCAAGCGAGCGGGCCGAGGCAAGCGAGACCAATCTACTCGAGTTACGAAAGAAGCAGGAGCTTCTGGACCAAGCACGCGAGCAACTCAAGGAAACTGAGACCAAGTTGCAAGAACAAATGTTGAGGAATCAGGCGACGCTGGATGAAGCACACGTGCAACTCAAGTTAACTGAGACCGAATCGGGAGAGCGAATATTGAGGGGTCAGGAGATTTTGGACCAAGCACGGGGGCGGCTTAAGGCAACTGAGACCAAATTTCAGGAAGGAATGTTGGGGAATCAGGAGATCCTAGATCAAGCACGCGCACAGGTCACGATAGTGGAGAGGAATCTAGGAGTTCAGCTGCAGGAGGGGCATGGGCCCTTGGACCATGTGCGCGAGCAGGCCAAGGCAGCAGAGGCAGGTCTACAGGAGGAGCTGCAGAGAAAGCAGGAACTTTTGCGCGAGGCATGCGAGCAGGCCAAGGCAATAGAGACCGACCTACGGGAGCAGCTGCTGGAGAACCAGGGGATGTTCGGCCAAGCATGGCAGCAGGCGAAGGCGACAGACGAGAACTTACAGGAGCAGCTGCAGAGGAAGCAGGAGATGTTGGACCAAGCACGCGCACAGGCCACGATAGTGGAGAAAAATCTAGAGGCCCAGTTGCGGGAAAAGCAGGAGCGCTTGGACCTTGTACACGAGGAAGCAAAGGGAACAGAGACAAATTTACGCCAGGAGTTACAGAAGGCGCAGGAGACCTTGGACGATGTACGCGGACGAGCAGAGTCGACGGAGGCCAAGCTACTAGAGCAGCTCCTGAAGAAGCAGGCGGCCTTGGACCAAGCATGCGAGCAGGCCAATGCAGCGGAGACCAAGCGGCGGGAGCATCTGCGGAAGGAGAAGCAGCTTTTAGTCCAAATGTCAAAAGCAGGAGTGGAAGCCAAGGAAACCAAGGCCAAGCTACTGGACGAGCTCCTGCAGCAGCGGATCGTTCTGGAAGAAGCACTCTACCAGGTCGAGTCACTCGAGGCCAAGCTGCAGGAGCAGCTGCAGAAGGAGGGGCGACTCGAGGATCAGTTGAACCAAGCACGGGGAGAGGCCAGGGCAGCGGAGACCAAACTAAAGGAGCAGTATCTTCAAAAAGAGAAGGGGATTCTAGAGCAATTGGAACAGGCACGCAAGCAGGTCAGGTCAGTCGAGACCAACCTACAAGAGCAGCTACGAAACGAGGAAGAACTTTCGAACCAATTGACCCAAGCACTCGAGCACTCCAAGGCGACCGAGGCAGAGCTGGCAGAGCAGCTTCTGAGGAGGCAGGAGATGTTGGACCAAGCACGTGAGCGGGCCAAGGTAGCTGAAACAAAACTCGAGGAGCAACTGCGGAAGGAGCCAGTGGTGGAGGAGCAACCGAGGGAAGGGGACTTCCAAGCGGCCATCGAGGAGGAAAGGTCACAGGTGCGGCAGGAGCTATATAATGGGTTCTTTGAGCACTTCAACAAGGAGAAGGCGCTGCTGATGGAGGGAGTACGGAATGATATTAAGGAGATTAGGGAAAATATGAAGAAAGAGGTGAAAATGAAACTGGAGGATCTTGTAAGATTGGATGGAGTGGAGCCAGAAGCAGAAGGGGGTTCAATGATGAAAGGAGAGTCGGAGTTTATTGTCGCTCGTGATTGATAGGGGCCGGTTATCGCTTGGTGGTAGATTAAATACAATGATATTGTACCAGTCTTTCCTTGCAGATACGAGCCTGAGTGAAACATGCTTAGTCATCTACTGTCCCTACCTGCCGCATGTGGGGATGCCTTAACCGTTACCACCGACTTCATGCCCCATCGCCTCCCCAGCCACGCACTCACCTAGCCATGGCCGATACCTCAATCGAGAGGCAGCTCGCCTATCTCAATCACAACGAAGAGGTAGTTCTAATCACCTACCAGCACCTAATGGAGGATTTCCAGCGGCTTATCATCCACTGGGGAGGAACAGTAAGGCCACCGACTCCCACTACCTGCCCCACCAGCACTAACATATCAGCCCCACACTATGCAGCCTCCGAGTTACCTGGTACCTATGGTGTCGCGGTTCGCCACCAGAGAACTCTCCAACCTCGTGTCCGAATCGCGAGGGGTCCGGGATCTCATGGTCAAGGAGGAGCAGGACCTCAAGGACCAGGTTCAGTACCTGCGCGGCCAACTGAGTGACCTCGAGACGACGGGAACCCTCTACCAGGCCCAGCTGCTGGAGCTGCAGCGTCTACGCTCGGAGAGAGCGGCGGAGAGTGAGCGACACAAGGAGTTGGAGGCGAAGCTGCAGCGTCTACACTCGGATGGAGCGGCGGAGGGTGAGCGACGCAAGGAGTTAGAGGAGGAGCTGCAGCGTCTGCACTCGGAGAGAGCGGCGGAGAGTAAGCGACACAAGGAGTTGGAGGAGGAGCTGCAGCGTCTGCACTCGGAGAGAGCGGCGGAGAGTAAGCGACACAAGGAGTTGGAGGAGGAGCTGCAGCGTCTGCACTCGGAGAGAGCGGCGGAGAGTAAGCGACACAAGGAGTTGGAGGAGGAGCTGCAGCGTCTGCACTCGGAGAGAGCGGCGGAGAGTAAGCGACACAAGGAGTTGGAGGAGGAGCTGCAGCGTCTGCACTCGGAGAGAGCGGCGGAGAGTAAGCGACACAAGGAGTTGGAGGAGGAGCTGCAGCGTCTGCACTCGGAGCGAGCGGCGGAGAGTAAGCGACACAAGGAGTTGGAGGAGGAGCTGCAGCGTTTACAATCGGAGAGAGCGGCGGAGGGTGAGCGACGCAAGGAGTTGGAGGAGGAGCTGCAGTGTTTACAATCGGAGAGAGCGGCGGAGGGTGAGCGACGCAAGGAGTTGGAGGAGGAGCTGCAGTGTTTACACTCGGAGAGAGCGGCGGAGGGTGAGCGACGCAAGGAGTTGGAGGGGGAGCTACAGTATCTACACTCGGAGAGAGCGACGGAGAGTGAGCGACGCAAGGTGTTGGAGGAGGAGCTGCAGCGTCTACACTTGGAGAGAGCGGCGGAGGGTAAGCGACGCAAGGAGTTGGATGAGGACCTGGATCAGCTCCGGGAGGAGGGGGTGAGGCGCTGGCTGCAGATGCAGCGCCAGGAGCAGGAACAGGGGGCGGGGGAGACTGAGGACGCTGTGGGGTGTGCAGCGCGCGACTGATGGTGGCTGTTGTCTGTTTTTATGTGGTTATATTCTATCATATGATACAAGTGTAGTGCGGCCTCCGGCCACCCGCTGTAGTCACGAAATTTGAAATTCAATACCTACTCTGACCTGAATATCCACCTATCTGTTTGTCTATATATTAGCTAAAGCCAGCTATGAGAGGAATAGCTATATATATTGTCCAATCGATTTAGGTTGATCAACCATCAAAACCTCGGGCATGTTGCATTGTATTATATCCAAGTTATTATTTCTTAATAAGGTGCTCCTTACTATATGAGTCCTCGAGAATTCATGGATGATATATCGGCTTATGGAGCAGTTGATCCCGACTAGAGGTGCTCGCCCTTCCAGTCATTGGCACCCCCCTCCCCAGCAATCAAGTGTTCACAGCCGGGATCGATCCCTCCTTGCCCGCATGAGTGTTTGTCCTCCGCTTATCTCGGGACTAATTCTTTGTCGGTTTATAGGATACTCGTTATCAAGAAGCTGAAAATGCAGGTGCAAATAGGTCTATGGGGCCAAGACAGTTCTCCAGCTAATTATCCCTATCCTCGTCACTTGCATTTTGAGCTTTTGATGGTGGATAACGAGCAGTATACCACGGATTCTGTACCACCGACGATAACACCCTATATCATCATCTCAGCAGCTTCTTTTAATCCTTGGTGCGAAACAATCCTAAATGAATACTCCCTTTTCAGTAATCATTATCGCCATCCAAGTACTTCCAGCAGTACCACACAACTAAATGGAGCACTCACAGGTAACCCTAACCCTAACCAAAGGTCTGACTCCCAGACCCCAGGGCCGAAGCCGGAATAGAGGGATTCTGCAACGCCAGGTATCGACTGTTCGGGATCCTTTTCAGGTTCTTGCCATGGATATCTGTGACTGAACCACAGCCAGATGCCGGAAATCAATAGTGGAAGCTGAAATTTCTGTTACGATAGCAGAAAGATACCTGAAAATTTTCAAGGGCTCCCCTCATGACAACGGCTGACCTGGCACAATAGCGATCCCTGAACAGCAGAAACTCATTTGCTAACTGTTCTCTTGTTGCACTTACTGCTTCGGACTCGTCATTATTTACAGGAATTTCTCTGAATTCATTCTGATCTTTTAGCCACCTCCAATCTCCTATTTCTACTGGGCCGAACCCTTTAATATTGAGTTCATGGTCACCGCTTCTATCAGTTGGAAGAGACAGTCTAACGTGCCGGAAGGAATCAATAACTATCTTGCAATGGTTGCTGCAGAGATCCTCCCATGCCTGTGCGACACCTCTGGTGGTAAGAACTCACTGTTCTCCAACTGTTCAAGTGTCCTCCTCAGCTGGCTACGGGGGCACGTATAAACCAAATTGCAAAATGACTTTAGCAACACAACCACAACTAATATTGTGCTACTTGTTTTTTATAGTGTCCTAATAAATATACTGCCGAGTTTTTTTGTATAATTGAGTTTTTTTCGTGATAGAGAAGGACTAGACATACTGCCGAGTTTTTCTTTCCTGATAGGGAAGGACTAGGCATGCTGCCGGGTTTTTTTTTCCCTGATAGGCAAGGACTAGACATGCTGACGGGTTTTTTGTTTCTTGATAGCGAAGGACTAGACATGCTACCGACTCTTTTTTATATGGTATTCCTAATAGGAAAGATATTTTTCTGAGACTTTTTTCTTGATAGGGAGGGACTAGATTTAGTGCCGAGTATTTTTTTTGATAGCTTTCCAATAAATATGCTGTTGAGTTTTTTTCCTGATAAAGAATAACTAAACATGGCATTGAGCCCTTTTTTGTATGGTACAGCAAAACCTATCATAATTCCACCATCCCTGTGGTACAAGTGAGCACACCAGTGTGGTTTAGTGGTTTAGTTCAAACCATAACGTTTGATTTAAACCACGTTATGGTCTGAACTAAACCACACTTCTATTAAACCACGCTTCTATGGTTTGATCTAAACCACGCATATAGTTTAATTTAAACCACAACATCACTGGCCTGGCTATGGTTTAGTCTAAACCACACCGCTCCATGCCCATGGTTTAATTCAAACCACACCCGCTCCATTGCCCATGGTTTAATCTAAACTACACCGCTCCATGCCCGTGGTTTAATTCAAACTACACCGCTCCATTGCCATGGTTTAATTTAAACCACACCCGCTACATTGCCCATGGTTTAATTCAAACCACACCCGCTCCATGCCCATAGTTTAATTCAAACCACACCGCTCATGGTTTAATTCAAACCACACCCGCTCCATGCCCATGGTTTAATTCAAACCACACCGCTCATGGTTTAATTCAAACCACGCCGCTCCATGCCAATGGTTTAATTCAAACCACACCCATATCATCATGCCCATGGTTTAATCTAAACCACAGCCCCCTATGCGCCCGTGTATGTAGTTTGAATTAAACCACGCCCCCTAAATCACAATATTAATTTTGCGCCCGTGGTTTGAATTAAACTACCAAACATAAATATGTGTGTGGTTTAATTTACTGGACTTAGGAAAATCCATGCATACATGTATATATATGTGCAATTATAATTATATTATATTATAGCCGGAATATTATTATATATGCATGTAATTAACTATATAGATATACAGGACTGCACTCAATATCGTGCCCTAGAATTATATATATCAATTGATACATATATAGCGCCGTTAATATATATAGCTATAGTTAGTTATTAGTACTAGTGAGTTCTCTCGTATTAATAATACATGTTAATATATATACGTTAACGTTAATAGGGTTAGCTATAGTTGTTACAGTTTTGTTAGTACATGTACATGTGATATTAGTAGTACTCTCGAGCTAGACGTTAACATTGTTATTAGCGGTTGGCGGTACTCCCTAGCCTCCCCCGCCCGTGGGGGTATTAGTAGCAGTGACGTTGTTGGCCGGAACTTCAACTACCTCCCATTCCATTAGGCCCCAATAGCATTGATCCTCATCCCACATCCACGGCTCCCTCTCAAGGACACGTCCACGGACACGTCTACCATTGTCGAGATGATGAATGATGATCGCATTGTGCCTGCGTCTAACCAACCCACACAAAACCACTTGATCACCCTCAGGCCTTTGCAGTTGAGCACCGATAGTCGGTACGTCTTCTCTGGACCAACATTTATTAACCCAGTACTGCCAGCCTACACGCGGGGCGCGGCCAGGGTAAAGGGTCCCCCCGATATCTAGCATTCATGCCTATTGTCAGTCTTTTCCTCTTCTTCTCATGTTGTTACATCAATGATAAATGAAGTCTTGCATAACTCACAGACGATACCGACATGCCCAGATAGTGGAAACTCTGCATCAGATTCGGAAGTGGATTTGATGAGATTGACTGGACCTTCTTCGCGTTTGATCTTTGCAGTGGATGTTCCGACCCCCAACTCTTCGTCATGATTATGTTTGATGGCAGATTTGATGGAATCGTCGATGAATTCATTGATTGGGTATCCGCTCGTGTCTTCGTGCTTGACAGGCGCAGTTCTAGATCTAGTGGTATTTTGATCAGCGGTGCGGGCGCCGGCGTCGGGGGTCTCGGTTCTGACTTCGTTTAGTGTATTGATGCCATCCAAGCCTGGCTCGCCGCTTTTCATGATGTATTCCATCGATTCCTCTGCTTTTTCGATGATAGATTGACGCAATTGGTTGAGGTTGAGATGGTTGAAGGTATGTACGGTTACAGAGCGAGCTACATGCATATGACGTACGCGTTGTGTGCAATTGGCTATCACGTGATGATAACGTTATCGGTCCTGCATGGTGCCTGCTCATGCATGATATTGAGCATCCACCAGGCCACGTTTTGAACTCACACCACACAACGCAATTGCAACATCTTTCACAATGAGTCGACAATGCGATTGCTCGATGATGGGGGGACCTGTCCACATCGTTACCAATCAGCGGGACTGGGCGAGGCACGCTGCACTTAAGAGGGCAGATGTACGCCGCGCTGCTCTACAATTGCGGCATGCGCAGCCGATCGCGAGTACATTGGTACCATCAACAGCGCCCAGGTCAGCGCATCAAGACGCTTCTTTACATGATTCCAGCGACTCAGATCCATCGTCAAATCCCCCCCAAGTTGATATAAATTCAGATCCAGAACTACCAGCCCCATATCTTGAGGAACCCGATTCAGATCCGGAACCCCCGATTATCGACGAGCCGGATAATGTTTCAGATCCAGTCATATATGAAGATTCAGATTCAGATCCAGAAATACCAGCACCCATTCCCGAAGTCGATGATCTAGATTCTGATCCGGAATTGCCAGCACCCATTCTCGAAGCCGATGATCTAGATTCTGATCCGGAATTGCCGCCTCCAAGTGACCCAGAAGACCCAGCCTCCTCGGATTCTGACTATCCTGTTCACGGGATCTCTGGGTCTGATAATGATTCCCGAGCTGGATATGATCAAGAAGATGAATCTTGGTTTGCAGATGATGAGGACGATCTTATGCCTGTAAGTGATCTCGTCAATGTGGTTATCGATACCGGTACCGGGGACGACCCTGGTAGCATTGCACCTCCATCTCCGGACCCACCTGCCATCACTATGTCCATAGATGACCGAGAGGGCTCGGATGATACAACTGAAGTTTCTGACGCCCCTCCAATACTTGATCAATTATCAACGTCTTCGGGTAGTTGTGATAGTGACGAACCGTTTGGTCAGATGAACCGTGGTTTCGTGCGTGTGGATTCGGAGCCTGGGGAAGTGGTCTCCGATGAGCCTGATTCCCATGATGAACTAGATTCTTATGAGGAATCTATCCAAACTTCTGATTCGGACGACGAAGGAGATGACAACAATGCACAAGAGGTTGGAGAGGAGGAAGATCAAAATCGAAATCTGTTCGATTATAAGAACCCTTTTGGTGAACCTCTCACAAGACAAGAATTGATAAGTTTCGCGCAGCACGACATCTCTCTTCAGCATAAAATCGCTAGGTGTGCTTCTCGTGACCATGCGGATCTCCTTGCAGTGGCTGTCGAGCGGCCAGCTGATAGACCTTTGGATTACCGCACCGTGAGAAGCCGGATTGAACGAAGAACGGGTGTGAAGGAAGTACAATATGATTGCTGTTCTGAAAGCCATATGTCATATTCGATGTATCCCGATCTGGACAAATGCCTATATTGTGATCGACCAAGGTGGAAAGTCAATCGGGATGGAAAGAAAATCGCATATGCTACACATAGCTACATCCCTGTTCAGCATCGCTTGTCGCTGATGTATTCTGACGCATCCACTGCTGAAAGCCTTGTCTCGTATAGATATTCGGCTGAGCAGGATCGATTTTCCGGGTTAAGATCTGATTATTGGTCTAGTGATCTGTTTGAAGACATGAAAACAAAAAAAGAGCTCTTTAAAGATGATACCGACATGGCATTCATGATGAGTTCGGATGGGGTGAGAGTCTTTAAAAGTCGGAAGGCATTCAATATATGGCCGATACTTTTAGTATGTCTCTCTCCTTTCAATATATGCATGACTATACTAGCACGTTTATGTCAGACTAACACTCTTTAACTTCTCAATGTAGATAAACCTGAATATCCATCCTGCAGATAGGTTCAAGAAACGAAACATGCTGTTAGTGGGTTTTGTTCCGGGGCCGAATAATCCAAAGGATTTGGATTCTTTTTTGTTCCCGCTCGTAAAGGAATTCATACAACTCGGATCGGGTATTTCTGCATGGAATGCTTCGCGGAAGGAGGTGTTTACTCTCCACGCCTATATTGCGGTTGTCGGAGCTGATATGCCGGGAAGGGAGAAGTTAATGAACTTCAAAGGAAATCGCGCTACTAGCTACTGTCCTTACTGCTATATCCGTGGAATCCACAACCGTGGAATATACTGCCCATTGGCTCCGCCATCCAACCCACCTGACAATATCAATGCACGAGGTGCAGTAACTTCTGATTGGAAGACTTACGACGCTACTAATCTTCCTATGAGAAATGATCAAGACTCACGCAAAACTGCTCATCATATTCTCCGAACCGGTGACGATAGGGCGGCGAAGTTCTACGGTATCAAAGGGCCATCTTGTCTGGATGAGCTAGCTTCTATTGATATCCCGAGGAGCTTTCCACCGGATGCGATGCATTTATGGTGGGAGAATATCATACCTGATATGGTTAAGCATTGGCGCGGTAAGTTCTTCTCTGATATTGCCACCGCTAACATAATATCGGCAAATCGGGGGTCCAGTGTTGAGGGATCTGGAGATGAACAAAGGGTTGAAAGGAGGGTACCAAGAGGAAGAAGGAGCAACGCCGCGAACATTACCAACACGACAAATACCGCCAAGAAATTCGTGAAAAATGACGATCCTTACAATATTCCCCCCGACGAATGGATTCAACTTGGCAAGGATATGGCACAGAGTGCGAAGTCGTTCCCTGCCTTATTTGGAGAGCCCATCAGAGATTTTACTGAGAATTGTGGTCACATGAAGGCGGCAGAGTGGCAGACATTCGCTCTGCAGCTAGCACCTATATATCTGAAAGACAGACTTCCGGAAAGTGATTACAACGAATTTATCAATCTTATAGATGCTATCCGCCTCTCTTGTGATTTCGAGATAACAGAGGCTGAGATAGATGTAGTCGAGTCACGTCTCCAGCGCTTCGCAAAGTACTACGAAGGCCGATATTATGGTAGACGTTGGGAAAGGCTACCTGCATGCCTACCGGTATTCCACCAAATCCTCCATGTTGCGGATGGGTTACGCTGGGCTGGTCCCATGTTTGTATATTGGCAATGGCCCATGGAACGGGTATGTGGTATGATTGCATCTTCAGCAAAATCTAGAGTCTCAGCAAATCGAAACCTTGCGATTACTATGACATTGAACGAGCAACAAAACCATTTTCCATACGTTATCCGTCGGCCCTCACCAAACGTTGCAGACCTCGGGGATGGTGAAGGGGAGGACGAGGACGGTAACGTACTCCTACACCGTATATTCATAAGGCGACTGCAACCAAGTATCGCCATCTCAGACCGATTGACTTTAAATCATGAGCATCCCATTTTCAGGGGACATCCGAGGAGGGGCGTTCTAGACACATGGCAGCGACGGGCTTTGAAGGCTTACTTGTCAAGCAGTAATGTATCAGATTTTTTCTATACGCAACTTGATATGGACGACATCCCCAAAAAATGTACTCGCTGGCCGATGATGGAAGTTGATGGTTCTGAAACGCAAAAAGTAGAAAAGCACAAGCCCACTTTGATTACGTCTTCTACTATGAGAAAAAGCAATTATAACAGGAACTCGTCATACATTCGGTATGAGCTGGCCATTTCAGACGGTTCTATACGTAGTGGATACGCGGAAGTGATTTTTTTTTTTCGGTCAATATTGAGGAGCCTGGTGTTGAAGAGCTCGAGCTTCATGAGCGCCGGAGGACTCCTAACCATGCGACGGCGCACCCAAGACATGCAGCCAAGAGCTTGGCGTTCATACAACCCTTCAAAGTCAATCGAGATGACCGACTACTTTATGTAACAGGATTCAATAAAAAAGAAGTAATAGCAGCGGAAAATATTCGAGAGTTAATAGGACTCATTAAGAACAAAAATCGACAATATATTACGCATCGTTATACATGTCTGTTTTGACGTGCGCCCAGACCAAACAGCCCTGACATGCTTGGATGGTGCATGCGCAGGGTTTATGCTTAACCCCACCCCACACGTGCCCCTTACCCTTTTTTTTTTTGATCAACAATACCTCTCGCGTACCTACATCTACACCTCTTGAACCTATCTCATCTCCACTACCCCCCCCACCATTCCATCATTTTTCATCATTTTTCATCATTTTTCATCACATCAACATGAATCAACACAGTATGAGCTTCGAGGAATACATGGCAGAGCAGCGGAGGATTGCGGAAGCGAACTGGCATGCGCAAAGCGCAGCTACTAGGCCAACTAGCGGTGCTAACAAAGTATCCGGAGGTGCGTACATACTTATCTTATCGACCTGTCTTTCAATCAAATGTGTTACTGACGGATGAGAATAGATGGGAAAACCACTGCTGGTGGGAAAATCACTGCTGGTGATAAATCACGCGCCCAGCACGCGAAGCTGTCAACAGTCTCCCCTTCATCAACGCGAGATAACGGTGGTTCCCCAACACCCAAAGCCCGCAAGACCAAGCGGAAAAACACAAATCAACAGCGAACAGAGGGTCATGGCAGCGATGGCCTATCGAGTGATACAAATGTTGAGGCTACTCCTATGACCATTAACTCCACTGCTTCCGGCATTGACGACGATGCCGAAACACCTACAAAAAAACGACCAGCGAATTCGAATTCAAACCCGGCTGGTTATAAAGACAGAAGAGGTTTGAAGATACGGATGGGACTTGATCCTGATGATAAACATGTCATGAGAAAGGTTAGGGAACGCCGGGATCACCTCAAGAAGGAGGCTTTTCGTCGACGATTTGACCTGGATAGGCCATTTGAAGACTATCCGGCCGAAGAAATGCACAAAATGGTAAAGGGCCTAAACTCACGACATGAGGCTCAAGTATGGCCAAGACTGGCCGGCGGATATTACCCGCGATTTGATCCATGTGGTCCTAATCGATATGATCCGCAACGATAATGTAAAGGATAGAATAATGGGTGATTCCGATGACCGGCGTGGAGAATCCAAGAATGATAAAGATGACACTAGACATAGGACGGCCCCGAAACAGAGTACTAACGAAAAAAAACGGAAACAAAAATCCCCCGCCATTGTGGTATCCGATCTCTCTGACTCCGAAAACGAGTCAACCAGAAGAAAACGTAAGGCTCCGGGTACTCTGATGAACAAGCACGCCCCCCCTCCCATTCTGGACGGCCCAGGTGATCCTAACTCGACATTGTCACAATTTCAAGCATCCGGATCATCGGGGGTTATGTCTGTCCCAATTCCAACCAGTCCACTATCATCCGCTCCGGTAAGTCAACTAGACCTTATAAATTTATATGGTGGTAGTGAGAGTAATGAGCCCAACTCATCTGATGCCGAGGCCAATATTCCGGAATCACAGATCGACCCAATCCTTCTTACTCATAAAACACAGGTATCCCCCCGAATAAATATCCCCTCGTTTTTAACAATTCTTAACTAGCTGCAGCCGAATATCGTTCAAGAAACTACTGCCGCCGCCATCCCGCAACTTGTTGTTGTTCCGTTTTATATTAAGGGTAAGTCCGGCGGTCCAATTTATATACCAACAGATACGTCATACAACAAGCTCGAGCAGAGGCTTGCTCAACATATCAAATTGGACGATTCTACCTTTCTTCTTTACAAAGGAAGAAACCACGGTAAGGCCTTGCCATGGTCAGCACTTGGAAGACCAGAGGATTGGGATAAGATTATTAGAGAGTTTCATGAGTTTGGGGTTATGGTCAAATTGGCGGAGGGTGACTGGTTTGAGGTATATATATATATAGTAACAATCGTTCCAAAGTGAGAACATAACTGACAGAGATTTATAAGGATTCCGACAACGATACCCGCGATGTTGCGACACCTGCGATACTCGCCTCCCCCGAAACACAATCAGCTGGTATCCAGTTAGTTAGGCGTAAAATTTTGAAGGTTGGTCGCCCTTCCAATGAATATTCCGATACTAACCTTAATATTAGAATAGTCAAATCCCTCCGGTTGTGGAAGCGAAGGCAAAGGGCAAGACACAACGCACCAAGAAGAACCAAGCATCGGATAAATCGCAATGTATACCCGAGTCGCAGCTACAAGACGCTCAAATACCGGCGTCTCAATTTTATCCGCCACAAATACATGAAACTCAACAACCTATATCGGAAGAACCTGAAGTTGTACATAGTACACAGTTGGTGAATATTGGAGCATCTGGGACCCAATTGGTAAATAATAAGCCGGAAAAAAGGAAACCTGGCCGGCCCCGTAAGAACCCTCTCCCGGACTTTGCATCTGGACAATCACCTGAATCAGGATCAACCAGCACAACAAACAAACCCACCACCGCCAACAACAGACAATCGATGGAGCCAGGCGGAACCAGGACTGGTGTCACGACCACGCGAGTTGGCAGAATCGTACACAAAAGTGAGAAGGCCCAACAGACACAGGAGGATCTGGAGATAAAGTGTGCAGCTAATGATGTTACAATGGCCAGAGAACGTCTAAGAGAACAACGAGAGACATTTACAATCTAAATGCACCCTATCCAGTGATACCCCTGGATTATGATCTGGATTAGGTTTTTCTCATCATATATAACATTAGATTACCGGAACATACATAGACCCTTGCTGGCTGCGGGTCTATATTCTCAAAAACTTAGCTGGTCGCCTATTTTTAGCGGTAGGTCCCGATCACTAAATAATTATAACCAATCAGTTATACTAACTCTTACATTCGTGTATACAGGCCTAGGACAATCGTACCAGCGCGTGCCACGATTAATATCATAGGCATATAACGTCAACATATAATATAGGATATTAGGAACATCAATTTCATCACACGACTAACTTTCATTTTCCAACTTGAGCTTCGTTATAATTGTATACCATTGCATATTTACAGGCGTATTTTCTTTTGCATATTCATTAAACGGTTTCATCGGGTTTTCATATTTTTTTTGTATTATTAGATCTAGATTTTAAAGGTGGTACGGTGGAAGCGCATAGCTATATATAGGGGTATGGGTTTCTAGGGATTAGGGGTATAAATCAAACCACAGAATTAGCCACTGATGTGGTTTAAATCAAACTACAAACCAAATTAGCCACTACTGTGGTTTAAAATAAACCACAGAATGAGATGTACCATGGTTTAAATTAAACCACAACTGACAATTTCCCAAAAGATCCGTGGTTTAAATTCAAACCACAACATGGTTTGAATTAAACCACCATATGGTTTAGTTCAAACCACAACATGGTTTGAGTTAAACCATAATCAAACCACAACATGGTTTGAACTAAACCACAATATAGTTTGAATCAAACCACAACATGGTTTAAATTAAACCACCTAACAAAGCGCCCTACTACTAAATTAACTAATTATAATACACCAACATGGTTTAATTCAAACCACTCTATGGTTTGAATTAAACCATAATGTGGTTTATTTACATGGTTTAAATTAAACCACACTAATATGTACTACAGGGCATGCCATAATTCCATACCTATAATAATTCCAGCCTGTGACCGCCACATATTGTGTTCAATGTGTGAAACCCGTCCAAATTCCATCTCTACCAAAACTCCATTTCCTTAGGGTGCACGACCATTTTTCCATGGTTACCATACATTGGAAAGGTGATATCAACGATCAACGCCCACCAACACCAACAGCAACGGGTCAATAAAATTAAGAGTTTCAAAAGGCGAGTTGCGCAAATAAATTATGGGAAAATAAAATAATAATTATACAGTATTCATGATACTTAAAAAACTGAAAATTGTAGCCATTGTTCTGTTACTCATCAAATCAAAATATCATTCCGCAAAGTCAAACCTACTCTTACCAATGCTATCAAATTTCAGATTTATAAAGCAAAATATTCCAAAGCAGATTCTATTGCCCATGGCCATCCTATACCTCATCTACTGCCGTCTACTCCTACCGATAAATTTCTGGCTAAAAAATATAACATCGATCCTAAAACTGTCACCAATATTCTCGACCGAGGCTATGATCATTGGGCCAAAATGACAATAATGGAGTTGAAACAAAAATGGATGGGACAACCTAAACTGCCAGAAATTGATCAGTCCTTTATTATATGGGTCCAACAAATGGAGGGTAAAGAAATTGTACTCTCGGAGTGCAATTCGTGGAAAAGCGATCCGTTTTTATGACTTAGCTGAAATTCCAGAAAATGAAAGGCCTAAATGGAGCTCTTGATAGATTATATGGTTTAAGAGAAGGGTAGGCTTGCGCCGTATTAAGTTTTATGGTGAAGCAAAGTCAATTGACTCCAACTCCTATTCGGAACGACTGGACGAAATCAACGAAGTTTTTGTCAATTTTGCTGAAGAAAACCGTTGCAACTTTAATGAGACGGGGTTATTCTACTATATGTCTCCTTCTGTTGGTCTTTATCACGGCGTGGAGCGTATTAAGTGACGTTACGGGAAGAAGGATTAGTCAGGGTTTTCTATTAGGTTCTACGGGTTTCTGTGGCAGGGATTTTATGAGTCAACGAGGGGTATGGATTGGTAATGGATAGGATTTCCTTAATGTTCTACGGGGTTCCATGGTATGAGTCAGCGAAGGGATGTTAGGACTATATATAGGGAGTTCCCTCCCTCGCTTGTAGAGTTTCTCTTTCTTTCCTTTCTTCTTCACGCAACCTTTCTGTCCCTTTAGTAAATACTGCACTTTAGGATCTCTAGTCTCGAACCCCCCTTCGGGGATCTCGCTCTACCTCCATAGTTCCCGTAATCTTTAGTACCTCGTGTCCTGGCTCTTGGTTATCCTAGTACCTCCTACCTCGCCCGCCTCGCCTCGCTTCGCTCCGCTTCCCTGCCTCGGTTGTGTACCTTGGCTCCTCTGATTACGTCCTCGCATCACTCCGTGATAGTCTTGCTACTCAACAAACATCGGGTCATAAGAGCAGTAAAGTCAGAATCTCATATGGCTTTTGTATCAATGCTACCGGTAGTCTGTCCCGTCGTCTTGGCATCGGTCCCGAGGGTTTGGTAGTCGAAGCGCTGTTGTAGTTGTTAGGGTAATGTCAAGCGAGGAGGAGGTATGCTGAGGAGGGGGTGTCGTCATTGGGTTCTAGGAGGTTCGATGGCGTGATGGATTGGTAATGTAAATACCGGAGATGGTGGGGAGGATTACGGAGTGTGGTAGCGACGGGCTTCTATGAGGTTCTATGAGCGAAAGTGTGAGTCATAGCGGACTAGTGGAGGAGGTGTGTTAAATAGCGGAGATAGATGTTTTCCTTAGTTCTTTTCTCTTTCCTCTCTGTCTCGTCTTCCTGTTATCTCGGTACATAGGAATCCACTCCTATTTCTAAGCTATAGCCTCTCGTACCAAAGACTCGATTCTCTGACAAGAGGAAACTCATAGTACCTCTCATCGTTCTCGTTGAGGTCCATCCGGTCCTCACTCTCCCTGTCCTGCGCTCTTGTGCCTTTGCCCTTGCCTTTGCCTTTGCCTGTGCCTGTGCTTGTGCCTGCCCGGTGTTGTTCCTGTCTTCGTTGGTCTCCTCGTTGCGTAGACTGTTCTCCTCGAGTCCTTCTGCGTCGTCATTGTCATTTTCTTCCTTGCGTCGGGTTACTCCGTCACATAGTGATAAACGAGAACCGCTAGTTATTGGATGAGCTAAAAGGCCAAGGTGCTATGGAAAAAGATCTGTCAGCAGTTTCGGGTTCAATTACAAGTCAAATAAAAAGGCATGGATGACTGGAACTATTTGGTTGGAGTGGTTGAAGGCATTTGATCGAGATATGGAAAGACAGGGCCGTCAGGTTATTATTTTAGTTGACAACTGCCCTGCACACTTAGACGCAGATTTTGATTTAAAGGCCACCCATCTAGAATATCTCCCGCCGAATTCTACCTCCCAGCTTCAACCCCTTGATGCTGGTATCATCCGTTGCTTCAAGGCCCATTATAGGAGATTATTCATCGATAGAGCTATTGCTAGAGATGAAGAGGACAGTACTATTGTTCCCTTCAAAATTAATCAGCTAGAGGCGATGGAGCTAGCACGAGAAGCCTGGCACCTTGTTACTCCTACCTATATTCAAAATTGTTGGAAGCATGTTGGCCTCGCTGGGAATTTTGGCCCTGGGCTTCCTATACCCAATAATTTTCATGATATTATCCCCAGAATTGGCCCTGCAGTAGACCGCAACCAAGCAGCTGCAGCCCAGAGACATCTACATGCTAACGGTTACTTCTTATCAAGCCATGCCAGGCTTGAGGTAGAAAGAATAAGTGCTAGTTTGGAGAATGATATGTCAAAATTAAGAATAAAGGATCTGTCACGGCATATTCTACGTGCTAGGGATGAGAAGAAGTGGTTGGTAATGGTATCGGGATTCTTCAGGTTGGATTGATCGGGGTTTAGTATGGAAGATCGGGTGTGTAGAATGATGGTATTTCTTTGGGATTCTATGGGGTTCCATAGTACGGATTAGTAATCGATAGTAGGGAAGCGATATATATATGGGCTGGGATTTCCTTTGTCTTTCCTTTTCCTCTTTCCTTACGCAACCTCCTGTTATCAACCTTTCCCTTTAGGTTCCTCTGTCTCTGTCTTCTATCTGGTTTCTTTCCCTGCTTCGATATTAAATATATACTTGGTTCTATACTTCGCCTCATTCCTGTTATTAGTTGTGCCCCTTGGTAACACCGTGTCCTGAAGCTGCCTGCCTCGGTTGGACCCTTGGCCTCCTGTCGCACTTAGTCCCTGCGTATGACCGTGATCCGAGTCATCTACTGGTGCCTCCGCATATACGTTGAAATCAGAGACTCCCTGTGGACTCTCTGCCCGACCCTACTTCTGCTCTAGAACTCTCGTCTCGATTCCCCGACCCCACCCCGTAACAGGATCCTATGTCAATTGGAAAATCTATTAACTATAGTGAGGAACAAATAACCGGCGAGCTCAATGACGAGGAGATCATTGAATGACAAAGTTTTCGATTGCAGAGGAGAAGAGAATTCAAGAGAAGGGTGGGATATCAAGAGGAGAGGAGGAGGATGAGGGGAGATTGTCCCAACTCAACCATACCTTTCTATAAAAGAAGCTTTAAAAGCAACAAGAAATATGGTAAGAAAGATCATTGTGGACGTAGAAGGTACTCCCTAAGATGCTTTAAAGGCTCTGGATAGCCTCAGCTCTTTGGAAAAAATATGGCAAAGCAAAATGTTACAAGAAGTTGCTTCTCAACCTCAACTTAGTATATTCAATTTGTTTAAACCCAGATAGTATAAGCTTATACAAGCAATTCTGTATACGAGTCCATGCGGGTGAGAATATATTTTCTCTACTTCTCATCATCTACTATTTAATTCTCATTATTTCCTAAAGTTTATTCATATTTTTACTCTAATACTTTTTTTTATTAATATATTTTTTTTAATTTTCGGGATTATTTTTATTAGAAGCTTAGGAACCAATACTACCGTAGTGATATATCTTATCTACAAATATCAACTCCTAATCTAGTATAGTTGTGGAAGTATTCGTATACGCGTAGTTTTTATAGATACGCTAGGTTCGGGGGACTGGAATGATTGGCGGGGATGGGATTACTGTAAGTTCGGAGGCGGGGATGAGTCAGAGTAGGTTCCATAGGTTTCTGTTACGCAGGGATGTGAGTCATAGTTGGGGTTACGCGAGGATATGAGTCAGGCTTGGCTCCGGAATACTGGGTATATAAGGGAGGCAACGGCGCCTACTTCTGTAGTTTCTTTCTCTTTCTTTTCTCTTCACGCAACGTCTTCTGTAACTAGTATTTAATATACTTTATAGTCTCTACTTCTTTAGTGACTATCGCTGCCCGTTCGATTTCTTCCCCATACTTCCCTTATACTTGGGTCGTATCGTTGTCACCACTCATGCCCTGTGGAACAAAGCCACGCTGCCACCCCCTCCTTGAGATTACGTTGCGTCGTCATCCACACTGCACCCAATCATGTCTACCCCGGCTCCTCCACCTCCTCCCCCAGCCACCATCGTGGATTGGGTCACCCTCGATGGCAACTACCAAATCCCTCAGACCTTCACAGAGTTCGAAGCAGTGGAGGATCTACACTATCATTACGTACATCTCCTAACCCTTATACGGGAAGGGGATCGATGGAAGGCAAAACGAGATGCTAGCCGAAACCTACACGCCCAAACCAGACAAGAGTTGGCCACCGCAAGGGACCAATTCACAGCCTCTAACAACCACACAGATGCTCTGGAAACTCAGGTTCGCACCCTGGAATTCCAACTCGCCGCGGCCCGGGCACCACCACCCCCACCCCCACCACCACCACCACCACCACCCCCAGCAGTGCCTCCCCCACCCGCCAATGCTCCACCTCCAGCTTTCCGCTCTGAGAAATTCCCAGACCCCCCCAAGTTCAACGGAGCTCGTAAGGAGCTGCCCGGGTTCCTAAATCTCCTCCGTACTAAACTCAGGGTAAACCATGACAGGTTCCTGAACGAGGAGGCCAAGGTGTTCTACGCCGTTTCTCGGTTAGAGGGGAAAGCGTTAGACCAAGTTATCCCCATGGCCACCGGAGACGCCCCCCCGTTCGCTTCGGTCGCTACCTTTGTCATGTTTTTGGAAGCCTCCTTCGGGGACCCGGACCCCCAGGGTACCGCCAGGCGGGAACTCCAGAGCCTCCGCCAGGGCAAAGGAGACTTCGCCACCTACCTTACACAATTCTTGCGCATCATGGGCCAACTCGACTACAACGAGGAAGCCAAAAAGGACGCCCTAGAGAATGGGCTGTCTGATGACCTCAAGGATGCAATGATTTATCAGGATACCACTACGGAGGGCTTCGACGCATATGTTAGAAGGCTCATGACCATGGATAATAGGATTAGGGCTAGGAAAGATGCCCATAAGGCCAATAGGAACCCCATGGGACAGTTTGCCGTACAATCTGCTCCCCCACACCCGTCGCATACCCCAGGAGGCCTCGCCTCAATGGACCTCTCAGCTCTCCAAACCCGCTCAGCCATCCGTCCCCCACCAAAAGAGCGCTATACGTTTGCCCACGGCCGATTACAGACCACTGCTGCGGAAAAGAAATGGAGAATGGAGAATGGCCGCGGTGCCTACTGCGCCGCCCCCGACCATGTATTTGCTAATTGCCCCCAAGGCAACCGCCCTCGTGGCCCTCCTCCGGCTATGAGAGGCGCCGCCCTATCTGCCCCTCCGGCTGCTCCTAGTGACCCCCCTATTTCTTCGTCTTCTTCTTCTTCCGCGGATGTTATTTCTTCTTCTGGTTTTTCGGTTTTTCAGTAGTCCCTGGTCAGTATCATGGCCCTCGCCAGGGACCTTCAAAGGATTTTTCTTTATCTGCGTTTTCTATTTCGGATTTTTCGGTTTCGGTTACGGCAGAGGAGGAGTTACATCAGCAAGACTTCATTTGTCTCCTAATGTCTCCTGAGCCTCAGGAGACTCAGAAAATATCCAGGGGTCTCAGGAGACTCTCAGGAGACCTGGGAGACTGTTGGGAGACTACAGTCACAAGTTGAGTTTGCTGATGTAAATGGAGACCACTTAGTTGTAGCTTGTAACATTGCTCACAATAAGAACTCTATTTCCACCTATGTTATGATTGATACTGGAGCCTCGGGATTCGCATTGATTGATGAAGACTTTGCGCGTCATCACCAACTCCCCCAATTTCCTCTTCATATTCCTTGTGTGCTCGAAGTTATTGACGGAAGGCCTATAGCGTCTGGCCAAATTACCTTGATTTGCCGCGTTCCTCTACTTATTGGCTCCCATCAGGAACAAATTCCTTTCTTCGTTACCAAACTAGGACAGTACCCCCTGGTTCTTGGTATTCCTTGGCTACAACATCATGACGCCACCCTGAAATTTAAAGACAACACGGTAGCTTTCGACTCGGAGTTCTGTAAAAAGAACTGTAATGTTATGAGAAACGCCGATATTATTCCAGGCATTAAACCCCCGACCTATATGATAGGCCCAGTACCCTTCAGCCGCCTGGCTCGTCGCAAACAGCTACAAATTTGCAGCATAACTCTTTACGAAATCGAAAAAGCTCTACAGGTTACCCCAAAGAATGAATGGAAACAAAGGATCCCCAAATGTTATCACAATCAGTTAAATATGTTCGACGAAGCTTTTGCCCAGGATCTACCTCCCCGACGCCCCTATGACCATAAGATACCCTTGAAAGAAGGGAAGGAACCACTGTTTGGCCCCCTCTATGGTATGTCCAGGGATGAGCTGCTCGCACTTAGGGACTATATTCAGGAGAACCTTTCCAAGGGTTTCATCCGCTCCAGCTCATCCCTGGCTGGGGCTCCAGTTTTATTTGTTAAGAAAGCTGATGGATCCTTGCGTCTCTGTGTGGACTATCGAGGATTGAATGAGTTGACGGTGAAGAATCGATACCCATTGCCTCTAATACGGGAAACTCTGGACCGCCTTTCAAAAGCTAAGTGGTATACTAAGCTGGATTTGAGACAAGGGTATAATCAAATTCGCATGGCCGAGGGAGAGGAATGGAAGACGGCATTTAGGACCCGCTACGGCCACTTTGAGTACATAGTTATGCCGTTCGGTCTGACCAATGCCCCCGCTACCTTCCAACACTTTATCAATGATTGCCTTAAGGAACATCTGGACCAATTCTACACAGCGTATTTGGATGATATTCTTATCTATAGCGAGTCCCTTGAAGAACATGAGCAACACGTCGAAACTATATTGGGAGTCTTACAGAAGAATGGGATTCTGCTAAAACCGGAAAAGTGCGAGTTTCATACGCAAAGCACTACCTATCTCGGACTAATTATTGAACCTGATGGCATCCGCATGGATCCTCACAAGGTATCGGCGGTACAAGAATGTACTACCCCCAAGTCAGTTAAGGATGTGCAAGCCTTTCTAAGGTTTGCGAATTTTTATCGTCGTTTTATTTTTGGCTTTTCTAAGTTGGCTTCTCCCCTTACCAAATTGACAAAGAAGAATATTTCCTTTGTGTGGACCTCGGAAGCAGAAGCTGCCTTCCAATTTCTGAAGGAAGCCTTTACCACCGCCCCTATTCTAATTCATTTCGACCCCGAAAAACCAATTACAGTGGAAACAGATGCATCGGATTATGTTGCCGGTGGCGTACTTTCTCAATATGATGAACAAGGAAAGCTACACCCCGTTCCATTCTTCTCCAAAAAGCATACACCTGCGGAGTGCAATTATGAAATTTATGATAAGGAGTTATTAGCGATAATCCGATGTTTCGAGGAATGGAGACCCGAGTTGGAAGGGGCGAAACACCCGATTGAGGTTACTTCCGACCACAAAAACCTTGAATACTTTATGTCAACCAAGCAACTTAATAGAAGGCAAGTGTGATGGGCTGAATATTTATCACGCTTCAATTTTGTTATTCAATACAGGCCAGGGAAACAAGGTGGGAAACCGGATGCATTAACTAGGAGATCAGGAGATCTCCCTGGGGAAGGGGATGAAAGGTTACTACATCAGAGTCAGACGGTTCTGAAGAGGGAAAATTTAGATCCTAAGCTAAATTTGTTGGCGGGTTCTTTGACAAATGAACCCGCTGAAAAGAACGCCCTCCTACAGAAATTATTTGATCAGGGATATCAAGCTGACCCATTCCCACAAAAGATTTTGGACCTACGACAGAAGAATACGAAACATTGCAAAGAAATATCTCTGGCAGAGTGTACCGAAGTGGATGGCCGCCTTCTCTACCGCGAAAGCATATACTGCCGGGTTTTTTGTAAAGTTACCCTACCTAACTACCAAAACAGGCAGGACTAGACCTCACCACTACATCAAACATCACCACTACAACAAACAAGAGTCAATAACCTCACTACACCATGCCTTCTCAAGCTGTCTTTATCAATATTACCTTCGAAACTATGAAGAATAAAACATCCTTATCTAGAGCCGCAGACGCAACAGCAGCAGCTAGGAAACTTCTTTACTACCATAAGCAGAGAGGCTTCAAGATTGGTACTTTCCATCCCTTCAAAATCAGATTTTTGATATACTAATATATAAATAGCAAACAATCCAATCAGACTCCCTGATACGAAATCAACTGCTGAAATTTCTACCTACACCCGTCAAGGTTTTAAAAAGATTCTTGACACCCATGCCAGGATTGAGCACTCTGATAAAACTCAACTCCAACTTATTATCCCAACTATTCAAGGCCTTAAGGAGTTTCCAACTTGATTGAAATATCTACAAGAGCTTGAACGGTTTTATGGAACTGTGAAGCTTAAGCTACCAATTATAGTTGAAGTAAAGAAATGGAATCGTGTTTCTAAACCTTTAGCCCAAATCAATCCGACAGTTAGTAAGCAAGTATTTGAGGAGTTCTCTTACACTACCAACTATGTAAGAAAAGCTTATACCGTTGCGTACTTACCTGGGAAGCTTCCTATATCTCGTTGGCAAACTCAAATGGTTGGGAAAAAGATTGACTATCAATTCATTGGTACCTTGTATGAGTTCTGGGGTAAGATCGCAAAGAAGGTGGAACCCTCAAAAAATAAAGCTTCGTCTCAAGTTAGGAACTATGCGGTTGATACTGAAGGTATTACCTTTACTACTTCATCAAAATCCAATTCACTAACAGCCTTAACATAGTTTCTTTGATCAACATGAGCAAGAGTTGGACACACATTTTCAATGACCTAGATTGGAACCCACTCCTGACTCCAGATCTTCCTGCAATTCCTGGAATTACTACTACCTATATTTATTTTGGTACTCCAGGTACTGCCTTTTCCTGGCATGTAGAGAATTATCATTGCTATTCCACCAATACTGTCCTTAATGGTGCAGCCAATATCTGCTATGTTATTCCTGAACATTCTAAGTAGCTTTTTGTTGCTTAATCTAAACGTAAATACTCATAGCTTATAAATTCTGAATTTTATGTCAACTAAGGGAATAGTTACTCTAGAAGTTGATATTACCTCTTGCCCACAGACTCTTCGCCATCAGGGTTTTGTGCTTTCCCAGTCACCTATTACACTTGTACTCTGGTTACAATATGGTTATGCTTGTCATTAATTCATTCAAGAAAAGAATGGAATAATTATTGTTTGGCCTGTAGCTTACCATTGTGGTATTAATAGTGGCTCGAATCTTGCAGAAGCAATGAATTTCGCCACTGAAGACCGGATCCCTGAGGCCAAAAAAATATCAACTTTGCGACTGTGATATTTCTCCAACTGAGCCAATCATTTTGGATTTGACGCTTATTGAGAAATATTTGGAGGACAAAAAGCAGGAGCAGGACCTTCAAAAAGCAATGAAGAAGGAAAAGAAGGCTAATAAGGGAAAGGGTAAGGAGAAGGCTTAAATCGGTTCTGTATGACAGTATAATTAGCCATATTTGAGATAGCATATATATCAGGTTGAAAAATTCTGGATTTTTGGAAGTCAAAATTTGATATATTTGATATTATATAAAGGGATATATAGTATACAAATATATATTATTTAAATCTCAAACCAATATTTTAAAAACCTATTGTGATATAAATAATTTAAGGTTACTATATATTTTATAGCTGGGGACCAGCAAAGAAATTCAGAAATTATAGAATTCATAATATGGAATTGTTGACACCGTAGAATCATATATATAGTGTATAAATATATCTATATAAAGTCACGTAGCAATATCTCAAAAATTCGTCTCACTATAACAAATTCTGTTCTGCCCTTACGTATTGGCATCGGTCCTGACGGTTCGGTGAACGTAACGCTGTTGCGATAGATGGAGTTATGTTAAGTGAGGGTTGGGTGAGATGGGGTGAGGTTGTTGTCATTAAGTTCTATGAGGTTCGGTTGCAGGAAGGATTGGTAATGGGAAGTGGCGAGATTGTCCCGGCATCTTAGAATCGGTCCCGAGTATTGGGTAGTCGAAGCGCTGTTATGATTGTTAGGGTAATGTTAAGCGAGGAAGGGGTGAGTTAGGGAAGGGGTGTCATCATTGGATTCTAGGAGGTTCAATGGCGTGATGGATTTGTAATGTAAATAGCATAGATGGTGGAGAGGAATACGAGGTATGGGTGCGATGGATTTCTATAGGTTTCTATGGGCTGATGTATGAGTCATGCCTGACTGCCGAGGGAAGGGTATTAAATAGTGGTCATAGCTGTTTTCCTTGGTTCTTTCTTTCTTTCTTCTCTGTCTCGTCTTCCTGTTATCTTGGTACATAGGAAGCTACTCCTATTCTTAAGGCATAGTTCCTCGCCCTGAAGATCTTGTTCTCTTCAAGAGGAAAACTCATAGCAATTCTCATCATTCTCGTTGAGGCTCATCCGGCCTTCACTCTCTCTGCCCTGTGCCCTTGTGCCGTTGCCCTTGCTTTTGCCTTTGCCAGTGCTTGTGCTTGTGCCTGCCCGGTGCTGATCCTGTCTTCGTTGGCCTCCTCGTTACGTTGGCTGTGCTCCTCGAGTCCTTCTGCGTCATCATTGTCATCTTCTACTTTGCGTTGGGTTACTCCGTCACCGTGACACTACCGCTCTGATATCAGTTTCAAATACATCCATTTACAAGTATTATCTATATTGTAACGGAATTATTGATGTCTATTAGTCAGCATTTATTCGTAAAATAGTAATTTGATATGCGACATTTCTCGGCCCGCCCACCCAAAATCCAGCTTTTGTTAAATTAATACTTTCCCAACAACAGAATATTTTATTGATCGGGCCCTGTCCTGCTCTTTTTTGGGAGCTATATCACGGAGCGAGGCGAGGACAGGGTCAGGACGTGCCAAAGTATAATACTAAAGCGGGGCGGGGTGTGGTAGGGTAGGACAGGACAGGGGAGTAGACCGAAGGGGAGACAAAGGCGAAGCGAAGTCGTATTGATACACGAGGCACGAGGCGAAACAGAAACTAAAGGGGTTGGCTCGAAGGCCCGAAGTCTTGACCCAACTTAATTGACAGGAAGGTTGCGTGAAGAGGAAAGGAAAGAAACTATCTAAAAGCGAAGGCAAAGCCCCTATATATATCACACCACCCAACCCGATGACTAACCCCAGTAACCCTGTACAGAACCCCATAGAACCTCCCAAGACACTTATATCCGAACCCGACCTTATCCCCTATACCCGAGACCCTATTCCCGAACCGAACCCCTGATACCGAAACCCAAAGAACATAAGAGAATCCCCGACTAATCCCTCTTCCCGCAACATCACTCAACCGAGCTCTACGCTGTGATAAGCTATAGCATATAATTACACCTCTCTAATACTTTCAAATGGTGGTGGTTAGAAAGTATCATCCCTCGAAGTCAGGTACGAAAAGTGCTCCGGATACAAGTGTCCGCAACCATACAGGCATGTCGCGCCGCACCACACCCGAGTGTAACATGCTTAGTCATCTACTGTCCCCGCCTGCCCTTGTGCGGATGCCTAAACATTTAACCCCGACCATATCTCCCATCGCCTCCCCAACCACGAGCCCACCGAGCCATGGACGACTCTCCTACAGGACAAGACGCCGCAAATTCCCCAGATCTAGCGACCGAGCTCGCCTCTCTCCGTGCAAGCGAAGACCAAGTTCTAGCCAACTACCAGTCCCTAATGCAGGAGCTCCACCGCCTTACCATCCACGGGCAAGAAGCAGTAAGGCCACCGACTCCCACTACCTGCCCCACCAGCACTAACATATCAGGCCGACACTATGCCGCCTCCGAGTCAACTGGCAGGGCTGGTGTTGCAGCTCCCCGTCGAATGCCTCTCCAGCCTCGTGGTCCGATGGCGAGGGGTCCGGGATATCATGGCCTGGCGGGAGCAGCAGCTCATAGACCACATGACTGACCTATACAAACAGCTATGTGACCACGGGGGGATGCCAACCCCCTCCCAAGTGCACGACGCGCTGGTGGAGCTGCGGCGTCTACGCTCGGAGAGAGCGGCGGAGAGCAAGCGACACAAGGAGTTGGAGACGGAGCTGCAGCGTCTACACTCGGAGAGAGCGGCAGAGGTTAAGCGCCATAAGGAGTTGGAGGAGGATCTACAGTGTCTACAATCGGAGAGAGCGGCAGAGGTTAAGCGCCATAAGGAGTTGGAGGAGGATCTACAGTGTCTACAATCGGAGAGAGCGGCGGAGGGTAAACAACGCAAGGAGTTGGAGGAGGAGCTGGACCAGCTCCGGGAGGAGGGTGCGAAACTGCTGCAGGAACCGAGGGAGCTGGAGAAGCGGCGGTACAGGGACATGGAGGCGGAGCTGCAGCGCCTACACTTGGAGAGAGCGGCGGAGGGTAAGCGACGCAAGGAGTTAGATGAGGAGCTGGACCAGCACCGGGAGGAGGCGGCGAGGCGGTGGCTGCAGATGCAGCGCCAGGAGCAGGAGCAGAGTACGGAGGAGATTAGGGAAGGAGGAGATTAGGGAAGCTGTGGGGTGTGCAGCGCGCGACTGATGGTGGCTGTTGTCTGTTTTTATTCCATTGTATAGTACAAGTGTAGTGCGGCCTCCGGCCACCCGCTGTAGTTAGGAAATTTGAAATTCAATACCTACTCTGACCTGAATATCCACTTATCTGTTTGTCTATATCTTAGCTAAACCCATTTAAGAGAGGCATAGCTATTTATACTGTCCAATGGACTAACACCTCGGGCATGAGTATATAAAGGTAGTTGCATTATATTATATCCAAGTTCTTATTTTTCAATGGGGTGCTCCTTACTATATGAGTTCTTGGGAATTCATAGATGACATATCAGTTTATATAGCAGTTGATTCTGGCTGTGGGTGTTTCAGCTCCCTCCCCAGTAATCAACTGTTCAAAGTTCGGATCGTTCCCTCCTTGCCCGCATGAGTGCTCGTCCTCCGCTTATCTCCGGACAAATCTTTTGTCTATTTATGGGATACTAGTTATCCACCATAAGAACCTGAAAAAGCAGGTGATTCTATCCCACTCCTGTAGAACTGGAAGGGACGGAGAACAGCTTGGACAACTTGGTCCACATCGGTTTGTGTATTGATATCTCTCCAATTTGGACGGTCCCAAAACACAAGCCCCGATTTTGCCCTATATCATCTTCTCATCAGTTTTTTTAATCCTTGGTACGATACAATCCCAAATGAATACTTCCTTTTTAGTAGCCATTACTGTGCATGATCCAGATGCTTCCAGTAACCCTAACCCTAAATAAAGGTCTGACTTTCAGGCTCCGGGGGCGGAGCCGGGAAGAGTGTAGAGTCAGCGTGTGGAAGTAGGTGAAGGGGCAGGAGCCATATCTGTGTGGCTTCGAGATGGCTTCTAGGATATAGAAGCGAGTATAGAGGCAGGGGTGCTGCTTGCCAAATCTTTAAGTTTAGGACGAGACATAACCAAAGGTTGGGTGGCAACCGTCCTAAACCTGAAAATTCGGCAAGTAGAAGCCTGGCTTCCACTTCACATACGAAGCGGAGTCAGCCACTTATGCCACAACTTGGGTGTGTGTAACATTCAATTGGGGAGCCTTTTGGGTGGTGGCTTCGGTCTGGCCTCCAGATTCCGGGGGCAGAGTCGGGGCGGGTGTGCGGCCTGGGATAGACTTTTGCCCGTACCGGAGCACCTTGCTACTTCATATAAGGACCCCACCAGAAAGGCCTATAATACCGGTAGGTTTTCTCATAATAGTTTCGGTCTTAGCGGGGGTTTAAAAGCTCCCTCTCCTTACTCTCTACCTTGCATCAATTCGTCCTTGCAACTAGTTCTAATGCCTTGTTTCACTCCGCCAAAGGAATAAAGGGAGCAATTGCCCTTCAGTTGTATCTGAAGAATATCTCACTCTCACCCACAGCGGGAATAACCCAGTGGACTTGATACATGGTAGAATGAGCAATGATTTCATATCAACAGCAGTTTCAATCTCGAGCTCAGGGTCGGGAATAAGTTTGGAAATAGGATAGAATTCTACAGCCTTGAAAGTGACGACAGCGAAGAAAACTTTCATTCGGATGTGCATTCTCTGTGCAATGCTTGGCCAGTTCCAACAAAGTATAAGTTGAAGAATGGATTCCAGGTACTCACTCACAAAGCACCGGAAATGTAATTTGAGCTTTGGTTTTGTGTATATTCCCAGGAAACGAGACGGGGACCTCAACAAAAAACCAGCCAGGATAACGCTTGTAGCCAGTTATCAGGGTGTCCCCCCCCCAATCAAGATCAATTTGCTATCAACCCTAGCAGAGCGGGTGCTACATGTAGTAGTGGGAGTAATACTCCGGGGGTGAGTGTGAGTGAGAAGACACCTGGGCACATCCACCCCGGAGTAAATTACTCTGCACAGAGCAGGGTGGGAGGCAACCCGTTTATATAGTTTATTCCACCCCCTGTCACCTTCCCCTCTCTGCCCCTCTTTGCCACACCTCCTGGCTGCCAAGTATATGATTGCTAGCCTACAATCGGAAACAAACAAAAAAGAGGGGTAATAAAAAACAAAGCAGGCCCTAACCCCGCCCTAGGGTAAACCCGGAGCCCTAGCCCTCTGATCATTTACCACAAAATGAACCCGAGTAGAGTACGTCCAATATCGCGAGTACCCAGGAAGCACTAAGGGTTAGGTATTGGGAGAGACCAGCACGATAGTGTAGAAATGTGCTGGCGAGCAGAGAGACTCGAAACCTCATCCTCTACCAAGAATATCGATACCCGACTTCTCTTACCCCCTCCTGCCCGCCTCCCTGAAAGAGAGCCCCAGTGCTGCGAACCTAAGCAGACCTGTACCATCATCCTACCCCACCACCACACCGCCAGCCAGAGGATTCTCCACCGCACTTTTATGCACTTAATCGGGTTAATTGTACGAAATAGAAGCACGATTCTCCGACGAGTGTCCAGAAAGGAGGCACGAAGGCCCCTAACCTAGAATGCGGGGAGATGTGCTTTTTTTTATCATGACCAACTTTGCTTTTGCGGGGTACTTGAAGGATACAGCCATCCCTGCAGCCAAGCCCCTGCATCAACCTCCAAACCCAACGCCGCACCCGCATACACCACACCACACCACACCACACCATGTCCACCAGCGACCCCGACCTCATCGAATACCACGTCTCCCCGCCGTCCCCCACCCCCCCTCCCAGGAAGTACACCCCCAGCCCCCCACCACCCCCGCCCCCCTTGCCCACCCGCCTCGCCACCCTCCACGACCGCGAACTCGCCCACCTCCGCCTCCAAGCCTCAACCGTCAAGTCCCTAATCCGCGACAGCACAAAGCTGATCCACCTCCTCTCAGAGCTAAAACGTCCCCCCCCCCCTGTCCCCCCTCCAAGCCCGCGGCTAACAAACGCAGTGACCCAGCCCGCCAGCGCCGACCTCGAGCGCGCCGAGCGCCAGCTGGAGACAAACCTGAGCCGCGAGTTCCAGCTGCACGGCTACGTCGAGAGCGTGGACCTGATCCGGGAGCAGCGGCGGGTTCGGCGGCTGCTGCAGCATGGCGCGGAGGGGACGGACCAGGAGTTTGAGGTGCTGGTGCGCGCCATCACGGACGGCGTCCGTAGAGAGATGGAGCGGCTGAACCGTGCGCTGGGGGATAGCAGGTTGAGGCTGCGGGGGGTGCCGGGGTTTGGGGCGGTGAGGTGGAACCTTGAGATGGGGGCGCCGCGGCCGCGGGAGGACGGCGGAGTGGCGAGGGATTGAGGGTTGGGGGCGGTTGGGAGAACTTGTGTGGCGCTGCGGTTTCTCGGTCGTTGTGGGGAGGGTTACATCTCCTTTGTCATTTTATTTGTGCAGCCCGCACTAAGACCACGATGAGGCAGTGCGGGTTGCACGCATATAAGAAGCATAAATAAAATTACGACACAGCCCGTCCGTGAAGCACGAGTGAGAGTTCATGATGCCAATGTAGAGAGCGACTCTTGGTGTAGCCAACCCCACAATCACCAGGACAGCCCGTGGCCCGTAGAGCTGGCCATGACCGGTTAGGAACGACACGCCAAACGCTAGCCGCAAGCTAGGGTGTGGGGCGCTAGATGTATGCGCCGACCTGCCAGCCGGCGAGTGGGGCGAAAAAGCCACATTATACTATACCACCCGCCCATGGGGCTAACTACCACTCCTACTGACGCGAGTGTCGCTTTGCTAATCCCAATAATAAAGCTGCACGGCGCAGTGGGCGGCGCCGCACTGGTGTTGGGTATGTGCAATACGAGCCCCATCCCGATATTGCACTTCATAAGTATGGCACGAGAAGGCATAGAGGGTGGGTGTGTAAACCTCAGAGGAATCTTTTTTGTATGGGAATTAGACCGTTAGGCTAGGCGCTAGTACAATCATGGGGAGATCTCCCAATTTCCATTGACTGGTTGGCTGCAAACGCCGAGGTTTACACACCCACCCTCCATAGCCTCTCGGGCCATACGTCCGGCATGCCCCAGAGGCGTCCATCCCAGACAAGCTAGTCGTTTCATCCCCCCACCTCATGCAGCAGCCAGACCAACCAGAAGACACGACCACAACCCTCTACCCGCTACACAAGCGCAGCAAAGACACACCCGTGTACCACATGTAACCCCCGAGGTACTGCTCTACCACCACAAGTAATGAATCAGTATATGCATCAAAATCCTATCTAATGTATCAGTCTAATTAGGACATGGAGAATTTCCTGGAAAAAAAGAAAGCTGTCGGAGAATTGAACCTGAATCATTATACTAGATTACTGAAGAGCTAATCTATTACGCCTTGCTATAAATTGATATAATTTCAAGCTTTTCAGGCATGCTATTGACTATTCACAGCTAAAGTATCAGTAAATGTGTTGGTGTCATCAGTAAATTCGTTGCTGTGATGCATTAATATCCTTCGTTGCATTTAATGCATCCTTCGATGCATTCACAGATCCTTTTTATATGAGTAAATGCATGAAATGATGCATTAATTGTGGTGGTAGAGTGGTCGCCAAGTTATAGTTGGTTCATGGCCCACCCTTTTACAAAATTACGGGAACTTTTGTCACCTTACAATAGAACAATGAAGAGCTAATCTATTACGCCATGCTATGAATTGATATGACTTCAATCACTTCAGACACGCCATTGACTATTCACAGTTAAAGTATCAGTAAATTTGTTGTTGTCTGAATTCGTTGCTGTAATGCATTAATATCCTTCGTTGCATTTGATGCATCAAATGATGCATTAATTGTGGTGGTAGAGAGGCGTACTCAGAAATACAATCCAGATGACTTTTCTTATTGGCCAAATATCTAAGTTACTAAAGACCCCACCCGTAACCTCATCCACCCACCCCAACAGACTTTGATTACCCCATTGTTGCTTCATTAGAGTCACATGTAGTTGAGATTGTGAGTGGTAAATCGAGTTGTGGTATATATATCGAGTTCATGTACTTTCCGTCACCTCGTACTTGCGCGGCCGAGTTTTAACTGAATCACATGACCTGTGAGTAGCACAAGAAGCCTGCCAACCAGCACCGCGTGATTTAGTTAGAATTCGGCTGCACAAGTACAGTCGAACCGGGGGCAATGACGAAACTAGTCGAACGACGAACAGGGGTGTTTGTCAGTCAAGACAGTGGCGCTCAAGCTAATATAACCACTTATGGTTGAGGACACCTGTAACCGGAGGACATTTGACCCCAATATTTGGAGAGTAATGGCTTTCCAGCCACAATACCTACAATCATTTTCTCTCTGTTAAATGATGCTTTAGCCTCCGCTCTACATCATGACAGAGTCCAATTAATTTTATCACTTATAGTTGTGGAGTTATTGAATTTCCAAAAGTTGGGTTTTTGGTAAGAGACCAAATGAATGTCGCCCCAAAGTTGCCCATTTAGGCAATAGTTCTAGAGCGTTGGGTATTTTAATACCCGATTAGGCAATTATTGGACTACCGCTCAATATCATTGATAGGTCTTGGCATAAAAGAGCAACAAAGGTGCCAAGTTATTACTTGATTAGGAAGGTGATAGCAAAAAAAAAACCAATGTCGTACCTACTCCGGATATAGGTGTCCGCAACCAGTTGACTGAAATCTGCGTTTTCGTCGTTGTCCCAGGCTCGTCGTTGCCCAAAAGTTGACTTACACAGGTTGCCTTGCTTAGTCATCCTCCGCGTTGACCTCACTCATCAGCTCCCACAACAACCCCACCCCCCCTTCCACCCACCCACCCACCCCCCTTCGGCCCCAATGGACCCCTTCGGGAGGATCGGTACCCTTATCGATGTTGCGTCTGTCGTCGTGGGTACAGTATACGCCATGTATGCCGATGGCCGCTACGTCCCCACAGGCACCCCCACCAACGCCGCCAAAGTCCCCACCAGCACCACCGACATCCCCACCAAAGCTTCTGGCGTCTCCACCAAAGCCCCCGAAGTCCCCACCAGCACCCCCGACGTCCCCACCGACACCCCTAACATCCCTACTAAAGACCCTAGCCTCCCCACAAAAGCCCCCGAAGCCCCTACCAGTGCCCGAGGTGTCTCCATCACAAGCCCTGCCTTCCACGGCAGTTCTATCCATTCATGGATGACTGATGTCAGCCAACGCGAGATCGACCTCCTCAACAAGCTAGCATTCGCCATGCAGATGCTCACCAAGGACATCAAGCAACAGTCCTGCCGCCAGTCCACCGGGCTCCAAGGTGCCACTCCACTCTACCCTTCCCCCTTGCACCGGTGAAAGCTAACTCCCATTTTCACGCCAGGCCACGACTCAGCGCAGGGCAATGATTTCCTAGAGACCTCCAAGAAGCTCAGCGAACTATGTATCGAGGTCCGTGGGCTCCTTCAGGCCGAGCAGAGCCTCCGCGGCATTCTGCTCTCGTCGATACTCGACGGGCCTGGGGACCTACGGATGCAGGCGATGGTGGAGCACCGCAAGATGGTGACGGCGTTTCTGTTGAAGGAGCAGAGCGTATCCGATGCGTTGAGTTGGCAGCCATCTGATGCTGGCATTTTTTCGGGGGAGGCGCCTGATGGGCCAGTACCGGAAGAGCCCGGTGATGAGGAGCCAGACATTGATATGGCTAAGGACTGAGTGTTTGGTGCGATCTGGTATGTTTCTGTGCTGTACATTATGAAAATATTTCCTTGTATCGGTTATAAATAAATAGGATAATAGCTGCAAATTTATGCAACTTTCCTGCCCGACTGCGTAAACAATGAAGTAGTATTTAGCGATGTCCGGATTGTGTAAGCTCGGAATGAAGAGAGATATTTCTCGTAGGACTCGGGTGTTTTTCAGGTTCTAGAGCTAGTAGTTGGTAATACTAGATTATGACAAGCGAGTTGTAAACAATAATATTTAGGGCTTCCTCAATTTTGGGGTCTTCATTTCCCACAACTAGTGCCAGCGTGAGGGTTCACAGTACCGTAGGATTATCGAGCAACACAAAGTAAGGCTTGCCCACATGACTCAGGGGGCATCCAGGATATCCGGAAACCGCTCAGCTCCCCCGGTGACCTAAGTGGTAGTGATACTCACATGGTTATCATCGTCAACGTCAGAGATTTATACGGGTCAACTTATTTACCCATCTTGAAAAGAAAAGGTTGACTGTGCAGCTAAAGCACATATTTAATAGAATATGGACATGGACCTGTTATTTGGCGAGTTACTTTCCATGGGTTTATAGCGCTCAGGATTAGGGAAAGAGTATGTATCGTAAATGCATCCTAACTGAGGCCGATGCTCAAAAGCAAACCCTAACCCTGCGGCTCTTAAATAACCTAACCTAACTTACCCCGCGCTTTCCGCAATTCCCCCACCCATCACCTATGAGCGCCTACAAGACCTTCACCGTTACCACCGGCGCCAGCCCCCCGCCGGACGCCGATGCGTCCCAGGACGAAGACCTCTCCGAACCCAGTTCCAAAGACCCCCTCGCGGCCCTTGACGAGCTCAACAAGCGGGAGGTCCAAATTCTCGGCACAGCCACCGAAGCCATGCGGGCCTGTCTGAAGGAGATCAAACCCCACTGTAAATGCTACTCCGACACCCCAGGTTGGTACCCGACCTCCCCCCCTCCCCCACGTCTATGAAGACACGCAAAGCACTAATACACACACACCCCAGGGCCCACCGGACACATCTCAGAGCATGACATGCACTACGTGGATCGCTACAGGAACATGAGCAGGTTGTTCAATCAATTGGCCACCTTCGTCCGCGACGAGCAGAGCCTCCGCACCTATCTACTCCAAGATTTGTCACAGGAAGGCAGCGTGTGGCAGCAGCGGGCGGCGGAGGCGCAGGAGAGAGAGTCGACGGCGTTTGAAGAAGAGCTGATCAGGAGCGCGAGAATGCTGAACGAGGAGTCGGAGCCCATGCGCACCATTTTTTTGTCCCGAGGCACGGGGAAGGTGCAAGATAAGGCGGAGGGCGAGGTTGGGGAGGGAGGTATTGCTAAGGACTAGGTTAAAGCACATGTCGTTGTTGATCTCGCCTTCTTTTTCCGGGTCGAGATGTATTATATATGGTTTACTGAGACCTGATCTTTGCTGTGTTGCTGCCTCCTCCGAGTGTGAGAAACAGGAAGGGGTGCGGAACTGGTCAGATACGATAGGCGCATTGGCGGTCGGTGGAGACTAGAAGTTGGCTATAGTTACAGCCCACACGATAGGTTAACGGCTAATTGTGGTTTGGTATTTATGATTGAAGATTTCTAGTTGCTCCTCCCCTCCCCCACGGGAGCTTACAGTCGGTATCCAAACGTAGATATAAGTGCAGAAAGATACATGGTCGAATAGTTAGTAGGGAAGGAGTAGTCGTTAATATATATTTTTAAATTCGGGGATGTATTTTTCTATTCACGATTTCATTTCCAAGCACTAAAGAAAGATCCCTGCAGGCAAAACTGCTAGCGGCGGGTAGGCTCATCAGCCTCGGGCCGTTCAGGCCGCGATCTGCCA
Source organism: Morchella semilibera (assembly GCA_009192285.1). Classification (NCBI taxonomy): domain Eukaryota; kingdom Fungi; phylum Ascomycota; class Pezizomycetes; order Pezizales; family Morchellaceae; genus Morchella; species Morchella semilibera. The sequence goes on along the minus strand of WBVU01000021.1, from coordinate 460,306 downwards.
CCCTTGCCGATCCCGGTCTTGTTCCGATCCGTCTCTTGCTACAACTAACTAACCCTAATCCCAGCCCTAACCCAATCTTCGACTTTTTTGTGATACACACCCTCAACACTTGTGCTACGGGTTGTGCCAAGAGGTAACGTGTAACTTATGAGGATAAAAGGAGGCGAAAGAAAGAACGGAGAATGAGAGACAGGGCTCCTCCACTCGATTACTCCTCTGAATTAAAATTGTCTCTTTACCTCACACAATACAAGAAACTTCAACCCAACCCCCCCCCCCCCCAGCACCCATGAACCCCCAAGGCACCACACCCCCGCCCCACGCTACCCCACCCCACGGTGATGGCGCTTCCAAATCTCCCACCAACGCTAACGATCTCCCCGCGCTCGTCAACACGGTTTGCCAACAGGAGCTGGCCATCCTAGACCCCTTCGCCGACGTCCTGCGTTCCATCCTGAAAGAGTTGGAATCACCTCCTGCCGAGGCCGAGGCCAAGGCAAGCGGTACCCATCCCATCCTCCCACAGTATGCAGAACCCCTACTAAAGCCCGCCCAGCCCCCACCGACCAGGACCCCGATGGATGGAAAGAGCGCGTTGTCAGGCTCTGTGGGGCGGTATCTAACCTGGTAGACGCTGAGCAGCGACTGCGGGCGTGTCTGCTCGAGGCGGTACCGCTCGACGCGGGCAGGGAGGTGTGGCGGCTGCAAGCGCTGGAGGCGCAGTGGAGGGCGATGGTTGAGTATGGGGTGAAGAGCAACAGGGTTGTGGAGATGCTTACCGGGGAGTGTAAGGTGGCGCGGAGTCCTGAGCCTTTAGTGCAGAGCGGGGCGGAGGGGGAGTTGCCGGAGAGCAGAATTGCTAGGGACTGAGAGTCTCGCCTTTTCTTGCTGGCCCGTGATATGCAGATCGTCCTTATGTGGCGAGAATCAGAGGGGAGGAAGGTCTTATTTCTGCTTTCTCTCCGCTCCAATACATGGTTGCATACCTCTATGTCTCTAGGAGAGGAACTTGTCCGTTTATCAAAGAATCAATCAGCCAATCAGTCCAGGAGATCACTACTACCACAGTGACTAACTATGACTATCCCAGCAGCGGAATCTCCCCACATCCCACACAAGAAAGGAATGGGTCCTCTAGGGCCACGCCCTATGAACGCTCAATGGATGGTATTGGTCCCCCGGCATTGTTGCCACAGAACTTTTGAGCCCTCCAAAACTATGGCTTAAAGCACAAAACTAAATCTTGAGTGAATTGTCAATGTTTTGCGGGGTGACTAGCAGCCTAGAATCGCTAGACGATGGAAATATTTCGTCCCATCATCCTAGCGCTGAGATTATCGCTTGCATGGCTGGAGTGCTCTACTTCCTACTAAATCCCGCCTCCTCCTAAGTGCTCCATTCCCACTTAGCCTTCCAATTGCTGTTTGATTTCCATAAACTCTGGTGCAACGGCGGGGCTTTCACCTACCGGCGCTGTGGTTTACACCGAGATGTTTGGTCTCCTAGAGATGAAGCGTACCCACCAAGGATAGTAGGTATACCGAGTCCCCCTGACTCTGTTGCACCAATGGTTAGCAGCAAACCTAGGCTGCAGAGGCGGAAAAACAGGTACAGTCATAAAAGCAAAGAATCACACGCATGCTCGGAAACTTCCACTCTCTCCTTCACCTAGTAGAGTACCTGCGGGGCATGCTGGGGAGAAAACCGTGACCGCCCCAGCTAAGACTCCATTGGAAGATCTCAGTGTTGTGGTTGCGGAAGTGGCAAGGGACGTAACAAGCTGCTGCCGATGGGTGGAGCATGTGGCATTTTCGGAAGTCCTCAGAGAAGATGTTATTACCTCTCGGTAGATGCACTCTGGCGCGCAAAGTCCCGAAAACATTAATTCCAGGGGGGTTGTTGGGTGGCCCCCCCTTTTTTTTGGTTTTTTTTTTTTTGGGGGGGGGGCTGTCGGTGGAAGGAGGAACGCGAAACCAATAACACCTTGACAGACAGCTTCATTATGCTGTCGATCAGGTAGTTATCAGATGGTCCCACTCGAGCCCATGACCACCGTACCTACAGAGCGCCGGGAGCAAGTGACCCTTGAAAACGAAAACCAAAAAAAAAAATCCTCCCACCACTCCTAGTCCCCATGTGCACCCAGTCTAGTCCAGAAACGTCAACGAGTGGGAAAATTCAATGTGTGGGTGCGTGACTGCACAAAGAAACACGCTAGAACACCGTCAACCCAAGCCCTAACCCTGGCGCACAGAAACAAACCCCCGCCCCTCGCATCAATAGAATGGCCCACACGCCACCCCGAAATCTATATAAACCCCTCATCCCCACCACGCAGACCTCTAAGGTTCGTTACACCCACCAACAGTTTAGCAAGCGGGCGAGGTACGCAACCCTAACCCCACCTTCCCAAAGCGTGCAAGCTAGCACCGCCAAGGGCTGACCAGACCCAACTAGGACTTAGAGCAACTCGGAGTACTGACTATGATTTCCTTATGGGCTAATGGAGAGTGTGCTAGGGGTGTATACTATAGTGTTTCGGCTACCATACCAACCGGCGACCCAAACTATCGGGACAAGAGCGCACACCCGAAAAGGCGCTTATGAAAAAGAATGCTTTATCGTGGGCTTACAACCTGGTAGGAAGATACTGCTCGACGCTCCGATAAGGAGACTAGACAGGTAAATAGGGAAGGGCAAGTAGATCAACTGCGTGGAGTGCACGGCCATCCCCCCAATCCTAGCGCGTACAACACTCACAGGACGCAACAGAAACCGCCTGTTCGATCGTCAACAGACCACCCAACCCGAATCCGCCGGCCAGGAACAGTGGCGTCTCGTTCTCCGCCACCAAAAACACCTGCATAGCCTAGGTGCGCAATCACTCCACGCGCCAAGAAGGTGGTGATACTACAGACTGAGTCCAGCAGATAACGCTCATACAGGAACTCTTAAAACGTATCTACACAATCACAATAACGCCCAAGGTTCAATGGGGGGGTATCCCATCGGTTAACCCATACATGGCACAACCCACGTCCCCTCACACGGGGGAGTCTGTTACTGATACATACATAGGAGCTGACGTGACCGCCGAGCAGATTCCAAAGAGCCCCTGGCAGGGCTAAGCCATCAAGACCGGCGATGAGAGGGGTGCTTGAGTGCAAGAAGATGAAAGCCGCCGCATAGGTAGTCAACCACAACAGCCGACGGGGGTGCCGGACAAGGTAGAAATGTCAACCGTTGATGCACAGCGAGTATAGACAGCACCCATCTGGGTAGCTGACACCAGCGAGTTAAGCGATCCGGTCACAACACCTGCCATAGCCGCTATCGGGCAGGAGAAATAGGACAATGGCGCAAGGAGGGCTACCAAGCCACCACCTGTCTGTCCATCTACCTGGGGACTGATTATAACGAAAGACCGGAACCAGCCAGGACCTGAGAGCGAATCAATGTTCCATTCTTCTACTTGCCAGATCTTTAGGTTTAGGGCTATGTATAACCAAAGGTTGGGTGGCAACCTTGGAAATTCGGCAATTAGGTCGGCAGAGCAGCATCCAGGATCACAATACGAGAGAGGACCACTACCGTGCTAGGGCTGGCACAGGCGAGTGGAAAGGTACACGAGAAAGGGGGCTACAGACCACTCTTGGGAGGAAAATCTCGCGTAGGAATTGGCACTGTGTGGATATCGTTCGTCCAGAGGATGTGATACCACAGCAAGGGAGACTATTACGCCGGTCAAATATCAGCAGAAATGGGTGAAAGTGCGATAATGAAGAGAGTATACACCCCTCCACGCTGGTCTATATGCAGCGTAGGGGCGGTAGCGGTGAAGGAGGCCAGCTAGGGTGTTGATACTGGTGAAGCAAAGGAAGAGCCTCGTAACGCCGGAATGAAGGCATACCAGTCTAGAAGTTCAAATCTAACAAGGACAATGTGGAGAACCCACTCCGAGCACTACCTGACTAGAATAGCAAAAGCTTAAAGGGAAAGCTTACCTTACCTCGCCTCAAGACTAGTCTAACCAAAGCGGAGGAAGACTAAGCCAACATAGCGCTCCCGCTGCTAGTAAAAGCATGCGAGTCAGGTTGACAAGAAATCATAAGAAACAAGCGCTACCAAGTATCTCTCGCTTGTCACACAAGGAGAAAAAAGGATTCCAGACCAAGAGAGGAGCTAAACCACCTTGACACCGGCCGGGCATTCTGACCTGCCAGCGAAGGGGAGTAAGGAAGGCCTAGCAAACGTCAGGCGCCGGCAGAGCACAGAAGTGTGAATTCACACCATAAGTACAGATCGCTGTACTATGTACTTTCTAAGCATTACCAATAAAACAAGGAAAGATACAACATTGAAGAGATTGTGGTAATGACAGCCTACTATGGAAAATGACGACCTGGGATGTTTGGGCAGCTGCCAGGCTTTATACCGCTGATGAAAGTAGTGGTGAAGGCGGCCTTACAGGCCTCTGGCGTCAGATACGCATCATGGGTGAACAGGCAGTTGCACGTAAACGCTGAAATAAACGTAGTGCCAGCCAGCACAAGAGAGAACAAGAAAGTCTACTCTCCTCTAGTGCCAATAAAGTATCAAGGCCGGATTAATATGCGAGCTGCTCGATGACGCTCGTTAAACTCATCCTACCCCCATAATATACGGCAGCCTCTCCGAAGACTCAACCCTACCGTTGAGGTTATCAGGTCTATGCAGATAGGCCTAAAGTCCCGTCCTCACAACCGCGGTTCAAGACATTGTGATGCTCCAATATTGACAAGCAGCAGCGAGATTATACAATAACTACAATACCACCCCGGGACTGAAAGGTGGTTTGGAGATTGTTGACTAGCACCATGAGGATGATAAGAGTTTAAAGCAAACACCCGATCAGAGAAGAACACTTTAGGTCGTGATTTGAGGCCCTATCAGTCGAACAAACTTCATATCTAGTCGTTAATGAAACAGTATCGGGAAGAAAGGTCTGGCGTATTCCACCAAGCATGCCCAATATCACGATATCGATTGTAACATGACGCGCGCACGCACGACCCAAGAGTAACCGTTTATGCCGGACCAAATTGAAAGGGCTCAGGTGCACCCGCGCTTGAGTTCTTTCACTGGTTTGCTTTCCCTGGTAATTACGACACTGTATGTCCTCTCTCTCAAGATGATGTCGTTTACTCATACCCCGTCCAACACTGCTACAAATAGACTCTGGGTGAGAATTTAACCCACTGTACATGTTTACCCCTATTATCCAAACGTACACACGCACAGACAGACAGCATCGTGATATGCTAGTCACCCTGATCATATCGCGCAAATACCGTGTTTAGCTTTAGTTGTAAGGGGATAAACGTAGCCCCACTGCAGGTTGGTCGAGAATTGCAGCATTAGTGGAGATGCTATTATTGGAGAATAAAAAGCTTGATTAGACTCAACCCATAAATCTAGGTTTTTCCTTTCCCTTCCTCCTTTCTTAATTCATGAATCGCGTAAATAAAGGTTAGAAAAAGAAAATGGAGCGCCAATTTCCCGCGGCATGATATGCATGATATCATCGAGGCAGATCACAAAACCTATATGATTCGCAATGGGGCAGTCCGTCGGTCCTGGGGGTAGGGACCGGACCAACTACGGGCTGTAGTCGGTCTTGAGCAGGTATCGGGGACCGACCACCGGCTATTGGGCTAGGACTACCGACTGTAGTCTGGATTATATGGTTATATCTTGGCATAGGCTGTGGCGCTTGCCATGCAGATATCTACAGTCCTGCATTGACATCTACAGCCCCGCATTGGTGCCTACCGATATTTGCGGTCCTAGCACGAGGGCCAGCACTATTTCGTACCAGAGCTCAAAATATGAAGTCCCACACTGATAATCCAATATGGTCGCCCAAACCGAGTGATCACCCATGATTTCATAGATACCTATCGTCCGGTGCCTTATCTATAGTCCTGGCAAAGTCAGGGACTGGAGAGACCATGGCCATATAGCCCGTCCAGTCTACAAGCACTGCCAAGCCATCAATAGATATCTACAATCTGGACCTGGCCGTTGCGGACACTGCCTAGCGGGCTACGTTTCTTCACAGAAACAGCTCCTTATTATCCATCAATCTCTTGGTAAGGTGATAACCAAAGATTGGTGGTTTCCGCTTAGAGTTCCTGTTACTTCCAGTCAAGCTGGTGACTGATCCCCTACAAATATTGTGACACTCTCATAAGAGGTCACATTACTCCCAACCCACGAAATGGGTGTCCTCATTGTCTATCACTCATTTGAGTAATAGCTCATGCCCCCACCACCCGCGCTGAGGATCCAAAGACTCATACAAGGAGCCTATATGGCGTACCCAAAGCCCGGGAGTGCTTACCTCTATTGGTAAGAGAGCCTATCGAGAGATGTTCTCTGCCTATAGTATTCTAATCCTTTCGGCGATCCTCGGAGGGTTGTCACTGTTCTCGAAGTCGACAGAATCTCGTGGTAAACCCCGATACAGATCCAAAACAATAGAGGAGGTTGCATTTACCGAAACCCTATTAAGGCACTCTTCCAATTGAACAATACGGGATGAAAGTAAAAAGTCTTTTTTCATATCTCCTTACCTAAAAATATCACAAATCCTACCCTCAGAGTGAATCAGGGCCCTATTAAGTAATTCCACTACACGTAAAGTCACTATCCTATTTCACAAACTATTACCGGTGGCATGGGTTATTGAAACCAATTATAGCAAATCATCTTAGTTCCTTGGAATTTTTCAGGAGCGTCGCGTATCTGAACAGGATATGTTGCAAGTGCCAGATCATCCCGTGTATCGTTCTGTAACTCTAACGTCAGCCGCAGTAAGTATCCGCACCTTGTTACTCCGGCATCTCCTTCTTACAATTGCTACTACAATTGCTTTATAAGTACTGGGTCCTTGACATTACTTAAGGACACTCTTGATTTTGACAAAGCAATAGAGAGACAGTGATCGGGAGTGAGTTAGATCCTAAACCAAACATTCCTTTACAAGGTTACACTCAATATTCTCTCCTAGTACTCCAAACCCTTCCCGCTCGGTGAAAAACTACAAAGCCTAAACCCCACTAAACGGTGACACGGATCCTGTATGACTTCCCCATCCTTCCTGTACTTGCCCGAGAATAAGCTTCTGGCGCCACCTATTTGTTACGACAGCGTCCGCCCCTTGCGCAGACCTGAAGGAAGTTTATCCCCACCGCAAGTACCAACAAGGTGTAGCGATTACTAATCGATAATATCATACAAATAGCTACGTCCTATTTGGGAAGCATTCTAGGATATCCCCGAGTCCTAAGTCCTTGCCGTTATTCAGAACGTGCTAATCTATCGCTCTTACCTCTGGGATACCCCCAAAGCAAGATTCCCCCTAGGCTGAACAAAGCCCGCCGCACGCGCCCCCAAGCCGGACAAGCCCCCAACTCCCAACAGCACACCGCAAATCCCCAGAGGCCGCAACCCTTAAAAAGCGCCGACGACAAAAGTAGGGAGAGGAAAGGGGGCATGGTGCGACGACACAAAAAGATTTTCTACAGGCCCTAATCCGGGATTGAACCGGAGACCTCCTGCATTCAAGAGAACCCAAAGCAGGAATCATACCACTAGACCATCAGGGCTTGGTGTGCAAAGTCCAATCATGAGTTATATAATCCCATTATCCCCGTCGTAATAAAACCGGATGTGGAGTGACTCATCGGCAGAGTGGGAAGTGTCTTGGCGCCAAGATGTCCGCCACCACCCGCCCCCATAAAGTGAAATGGATGGCGACCTGGAAACAACTCCTGATAGCATGATCAGGGTGTTTAAGCTCACTGGACTTCTTGTTAAGAGAAAAACACCAAGAAAACATGCAGTCAAGTGACGAACCAGGAAATGCTGAGCCCAGATGCTATTGATCCTATGTCTGGTCATAACCCCGTTGGCTTTAGCGTCTCTTTGCCTACATATGTATCTTCATGGTATTTTTTTCCTAATATTTTTTTAACGGTATGCTTAAACGCGCTGTCCAGGGCAAAAAGAAACACAACCGCCGATATCCCGTCACGACAAATCACTCGACTAGCCATCCCGAGTGATCCGCTATGATTACCGTCCTGCCATCACCTTTTTTTTTTTTTTTTTTTTTTTTACTTTCTTCGTGCCCGCATGCAGCCTCACAGGTGTGGCGGCGCGCCATTTTATCCCCTGAGCGTACTCCCGGCCCTCTACCGCCGCCCAAGGGGGAACAGAGGGGGGGTATATACACTTTACCATTCCGCGGTGATAAAGCGCATGTAGATGTAGTGCCGATACCCGTTACCTGATTGTCTGCCGAGTGCAGAAGATGTGCTCCCGCTTCTCACTCCCCTTACCACCGCCCTCTTCCCCCAAACCCCCCCCCCCCCCCCCCCCCATGGCCTCTGCTCTACCAGCCCAGCCACGGGGGCCGCCGATCATCTATACACCGCAACCCACAGCACAGCTACTTCTAGCTCGATAGAGCAGCAGAGACCCGACCAACCTCATGGGCGCACGCCCATACGTCTAAAATACGCCAACAAGCCTACAAGCGCCCAATGTCCGGCAGAACGCGGTTGGAGGCCTAGTGCAGAGCATGGTGTCCTACCAAAAGTGTAAGCGACTGCTCCGAGAACCGGTTTATCAAGGACGGCGCGACCATAGAGAACGTTGACGGCGCGGGGTGCAATAATGGAATCTGTACCCCTCTGTCCCGGGGTGGGGGGACAAACGAGGAGATGGGTAGGTAGATACCCCACCAGCAAGGTTGTAGAAAGCCCGATGCCTCAGACCTAAAAGCCTACGCACACACTACCGCCGACGCGGTAAACGAGCGGAAGCTGTGTTACACACCCGCTAGAAGGCCTCCGACGTCATCTCTATCGAGAGAGACTGACAGACCAAACTAATAACCAAAAGCCCACCACTGAGGACCGGCCGCCAAAAAAAAAAACCGCTAAGCGAGGAAGAGAGCGAAGAAAAACATACCCCACCGGCCACCTCCACAAACCCCCACCCGTCAAATAATCTTCGCAAACATAGGTATAAACACAACCCGCGTAGACCGCAGTCCCCACATGGACCTTGTCCCCGGCAATCAGCTACAAGTACCGTTTTAAGGAACAACCCTATGTTTAACCCCCCCCGGCGCTCTCTTAAGCAACGCAGGACCAGACCGTAACCTTCACCAAACCCGCAAGCTAGAGATCGACTAACCCGCTCGCCCAGTCCACCATAGCCAGATCCACAACTTCCACACCCCCACCCAAGCGAGCCCGGAGGCTGCAGAGAACCACGCACACATGCAACAACCCACAACTCCCTCCCAGTGTCGCCTCCGTCACCCCAAACCCAGGGTTAGGGTTCCATCCACCACCCGGGAGACCAAGCCCTCCACCACTACCTCACACAGGCTTCCTAGACGACGGCCCCACTACTACGAGCGCGCCAAGATCACGCCGACCATAATGCCCGAAATATTGACTATTGTAGCGGAAGTAATTCTTGTGATGCCTACCTCTAATACAGGAGGGAATTTAGCTGCCCTTTTATAACAGTAATTGCCTTAATGGCACAAATGCAGTAATGACATAAGATGATAGTGGTCTGGATCTTGCCACAATTATTGCAGGGAGGAGATCTTTTCCCCGGCTCGCAACAATAATCCCAGCAACTTAACGGCACCCACACCCGAGTGATAGCCTATGACTAAGCGGCAGTGACGCCAGTTGACGATGGAGGGGCGGGTGGCAGAAGTAACCCATCTGGGACCGAAGTGTACGCCCTAGCACAGCACGCACGGAAAAGTTGAAAGTGGCGAGCCGCGGGACGATGGCGCATGTAGTAAGATTCTTTGCCACAAGGTATCCGAATTTGCATTTAACCCAGATGAAGACTACCGGACCCCGCACCACAAGACACTAAAGCGCATACCGATCCACACGCCAGATAACACGCAGAGAAAGCGCCAACCAGCGCGGAGGCTCAGAGCGCGTCACGAAGAGGGGGGGTGCACCTATATCCTACCAGCGATGGCTCTGACGCGACACAAGCCGTCGCCTGCGGAGGAGCACCCCCACGTCAGCAGCGACGTCGTCGGAGGGGTAGCTCTAGCGAAAGGGTCCTTCCACTCGCCAGCGAGGTGTTGAAAGGTTATTTTCATACCGCCAGCGTCGCCTAAGTGCACAGACGGGTATGACCACATCGCCGGCGGGATCAGATCAGCGGCTGTCAAAGGGTATTCCCACACTGCAAACGGCGAACGCGGGGTATGCATAGACTACTTTTATGTTGCGGAAGATAGTGGACAAGTATTTCACATTACTAACGGGAAGTAGGGGGTATTCAATTATTTTAATTTTTATATTACAGACGATATTCTAGCTAAGAGGGAACTTACTAAGGTGCATCTCCACACCGCCGGCGGCGTCAGCGCCTGTCAGGGGGTACTTAATTCCACGCTGCCAACAAAAGCGGGAGGAATCGAAAGATTATTTTGCTGTCGCCAACGGAACTCTGCAGCAAGACAACTCCCATGTCGCCAATGGCCTCTCCACCAGCCAAAGGACTTCCGTGTCCCCAACAACGACTCAGTTACGCAAGCGCGGGGTATCTATAGCCCACGGAGCGCCCCAACCCCTGCAACGACACCTCCGACAACACCCCCGCCACTAAGCACTCTACCCACGTAGCTAACACCGCCGCAAGGAGCCTCCCGCCTAGAGCACCCCCACGTTGCCGACGGCGCTCGAGTATTTCCATATGGCTAACGACATCTTCCCATGTCGCGGGTGTCTGGCATTGTAGCCAACGACGCTCCGAAGACTGCACTCACGTCACTAACGGGCGCGGGGGCAGGCCAAGGAGCAGTCCCACGTTCCCAGCGCCTATATACCCCCGCGCTACTAATGGCGCCCAAAACAGTTTGAGAACCCCCATCCCCACGAAACACTCCCACATCAACCGACGCCGTTCTAGAGTACGTACCTGCATCCAAGGGTGCCGTGGGCCTGCTCGATCCAGAATCTGCAAGAAAGTGAAGTTCGAAGGAGGCTGATATCTGACATCCTAGAATGGCGGTAACTACTGCCCAAACCGATACTGCACCCCGTCAGCTACCTGTATGTATCCGCGGCCAATGTTGAAGTGTACCAACCATAGCAAATGCTCCCCCTCCATCACCACCCAACGAGAGCATCGATGTTACCCTTCCCTCTCACCTCGAGAACACGGTTCCCAGGGTCCAAGCAGATGCGTGGTGAAGCTATCTGTAGCTGTAGCTGCTTCCGAACGAACCCCAAGAGCGACGGTACGGGAGTGCACGGGGTAAAAGCACGACGCGCGTGGCCGTCCGCTGAGAGTTCCGACCTTGGACGCTATGCCGGGGTGTAGAGTGTCGTTATGGCAGTAACGGTCGGCTAGATGTTGCCCACTGCCCCACCACATGGTTTCAGCACGTCCTAGATTAACACTCGGCGGGACATTAGCACCGATCCCCCGGCATTCATGGCTGCCCGTCAGCGTGTGCAGACCTGGCTAGGGGACCACAAACCTAGGGACTACCCTGATACCAGTGTGCCCCCCCCCCCCAACCCTCCGACTAGGGGGGTGGATAAAGGGCGATGACAACCGAGTGATACTCTGCGAGCGTGAAATTTTGGGGAAAGTGCGCTTTGGTGTCCAGAGATGTAGACTCGTTGTAGTTTCTTGTGAGGACGCGGTGTGGGGGTTGAGAGTGGACGATGCAATGAGGCTGAAATGGTTGCGGTGCCAAGGAGGCGGCTCAAAATTCACTCGCCTCAAATCATAGCTTTGGTGCCAAGCCTCTCGCTGCGACGCGACGAGTTGAGCCTCATGGTGATGGTAGGTCCTATTCTTCTTCAACACCACCGTCACCATCACCATCAACCCCCCAATTCAAGTCTCCGTACACACATCACCCGCCACCCCACAAAACACTAAAACGTCCACAGTGACCACGAACCTCCGGCCATCCCCACAAACGAAAAGAACCCCAACAACATCCGGAGCCCCTACCCCGCGCTCTCCTCTCCTCCGCCTAGTAAGTGTACCTAATAGCCAGCTACATGTATGTATGCGCCCCCGACGACGTGAGTAAAGCTGGGTAGAGTACGGCTAACGCCACAATTCTGACGCTTCTAGAACACCATCGTAACGCTTCGTGCATCGGGTCCTTACAGAAACGCAGTATCAACAGGCGAACAGCGTGCCCGCCACCGGGGGTCATATGTCTCTGGAGTCGATTAACGATTATGCTGGCCATAAATTAACGCCGATGCAGATATGAACGCGGCGTGTGTATATAGATAGCGGGGAGTTATACCCCTCTACTACAGAATACCCTCCATGGCGGCTTCCAACGCGTACTAGCTGATTATCTCCATGTGCTTTCAGGTGCCAAATCACCGCCCAATGGACTCCATAACGGACGCTGAAGTCCCAGTACACCAACTTAAATAAACTACAGGGTTGGAGAGGTACTCAGCAGTAGAAACGTTACAGGAGAGACAGATAGGTGCCCTAAGCCAGAGCGCCTATCCTATCCAAAGATATATTGTTCACGCTGCGGGTGGGCTGTAGTTATATGAAATAGATAGAAAGGTATTCCAGTTATTAATTACCTAAAAGGGTACCTCCTCTGTAGTGGCTGCAATACCGACACCAACAACTTAGAGACCGTTCATATGGCCATAGGCTAGAAGAGCCCACTACGATAATAGTTTGAATAATTCATAATAAGTATATTAGAGCTAGAAACTAGAACCTAGGGGCATTCCATAGCTTGGCCTTCTTCACGAAGTTGGGCCTTTTGAGGGAGATCCGGAGTTGAGCAGGTAAGCTGGCCAGGGTTAGGGTTGTCACTGGGTACTCTACATACCAACAAGCCTTTGGTGACCACCGACATCCATTAGAGACTTTTAGCCACGGGTGTGAAAGGCAACGAACAAAAAATTATTTATTCCCAAGACTTCTAAGTTAGATGCAAGTGGGATATGATATAATATTTTCAACTACAAGACTTGAAGGTACGCATGGGGGTATATTCAGTCCTTATACCTATGATTTCCTTCTCACAGTACTTGTGAGCCCTTATGCGCGCCAAGAGGCAAACACATGCAGCATATTAATAATTTTTTGTTCGTTGCCTTTCACACCGTGGCTAAAAGTCTCTATTGCTGTCACAGTCCAGAACGATCTACAGCAACCCTTTCGTGTTGGGGTATCTATCAACGAGTAGGGAGTTTATCTCTATGACACAGGAACAGCAGACCCCGGCCCTTTCTCGGCCAGTAGCGTCGCATTTCCCTTCCCCGGCGTAGTGGACCTCCTTGATGGACCCAAGATGCCGGGACCTACAATGGACGCCGGGATGCTCTATCCCTTAGACGGTCGGTCAAGTTTGAAACGAGTGCACTAGCCGTTTGTGGTTATCGTGATAGAGTGTTTTCTGGTGGATCATAATCTGTCACTGATACCAAAGATTACACAATTCTCGTTCCAAGCGTTGATTCCATCATATATTCCAAAAAGGGCTAGTGCACTCGTTTCAATCAGGACCGACCGTCTAAGGGATAGAGTAGGGCGACTTTGACAACCCTGTACACACCACTTCAACCAATTTTTTCATTGGCTCTGAGAAAGAAACATTGAAGAGCCTCACTTGAACTCGCCCTCCAGGCCTTCTCGCTATCCACGATAAGAACTAGGCGCCAACATTTATATGGCCAAGACAATTCTCCATATAAATTATCCCTGTCTTTGTCACTTGTCTGCTTTGTGCCTCTACGGTGGCCGACTCCATCGGATATCCATCCACTCCCGCGATCCGGCACATATTTTCTTCTGCATGGAGCACAGGTTGCAACTGGGTACTGCACAGTAACGTCACGAGCACAGCTTCTGCCTGTAAGTAAAACATGCACGATTTTTGACGCAAATCAAAGACATGCGCATCTGGGTTTTAATACCCGAATATGCAAGTCCTGAGATGCAATTCGTATTGGATTAAAAGAGGAAATACACCAATGCAGTTCAGCCGCATTTTCGCTAGTAGGTAACATTGGCTCCATGGCATAAAAAGAAAACAAATACACTCAAGATTCGCGACAATTTGGATGCACTACTCGTGTTACACTAAGAATGCTACTGCGCACACTCTAACCTGAGAACTCCCCTCTCACTAACTCCAGACTTCAGCAGGCTTTCCCCACGATGTCCCTAGATGTTATAATAGATAGTTTTCGACCTCTGTCCCACTTATGGAATTATAGAGGATCTTGTTAAGGCAATTGATACTTGGATCTGAGTGCTGGGAGCATCTGGAGTAAACGCTCTGAATTTCTTGCTATGGGTTGTGATTAAATATCATAGACAGGATATGCCTTGGCAATCCTCTCGTTAGAGAAAGAAGTATTTGAGTAGGTACAAGTCAGTGATTTATGGAGGTAGATAACCGCTAACTACTTGCGACAGGTAAAAGCACCAGGGAGTACTCTACAGCTGTGCGCACTGATTTGGTGTATTACTTCCCCTTCTAATCCAATAAGAGTTGCATCAGATCAAGGATTGCATTTGGGTACCTCTTACCTACCATGCTGCATCTAAGTGTTCATGTGCTGCATCCGAGGGTTTTTGCAAGGTGCGAGGGTTGGGTGTCTTTATGCAAACACCTCAGTCATTTTCCCTCAATGTAATTGACACTTATCCATCGATCAGGACTGGGCAGAAGAAGGACATGGAGAATCGTCTTGGCCGTGCAGGTATTGGCGCTTATGGTGGGTAGCGAGTACAGACTTACCCTACACCCGTAGTACATCCGCCAACCCTGTTCGTGCATGCATGCATGTTCCAAATGATTGGCCAGGCAATCAACCCCCCCAGAGTTATCAATCTCGTCTCAATAGCCGAGGACTAGCATCTCGAGGGGCAGCCTCCAAAGCGCCTCCTTAGGATTACTTACTCTGTTAGAGTCTTTTAGCTACCGCCCGTAGAAAAACACCCAAGAAAGACCATTGCGCATGCATTAGAGGGACTTGGCCTACATGGTATTAGGAATACCTTGACAGCGCAATGCTCAATATTGGGGACTCAAAATGTCTTCAACCCGTATTTCTAAGTCTTTTGATTAAAGGTGACATATCACATGCAGAGTGGTCTTGGAACTTCTCATTTTTTTGGGACTTTCCGTTTAGACTTTTCTACGGTTAGCCAAAAGACTCTATTGTAGACCCCGCTGCTTAAACAGTCTACCTATCCGTCTCAGATCATAACCTTATAAAGCTAGGTACCTATTCCGTCCAAGCTTCCAGACCCTGTCCAACACTAGAGTGCTTGTAGAGCGCATCATGCAAACTTCCTCCTTTGGCTATTGGCGGAAATGTTGACTAGCTAGGAAGGCTAAGGCAACGATGGGGATAGTATCCCATAGGTTAGGTACCACCACAAGAAATTCGTTTGCCAAGTAACCCTGCCTTGTGAGTCGGGATTACTGATATCAAGGCTAATGCAGAGGTGGTCCATTTTGCTAGACCTTCCAATCTTGAGACATAGGCACTCTGTGATGTTGCGATTATCGAATCACTTACCCCAAAGTTCGTAGATTACGGATAATTGTTTGTAATACCCCTCTCATACCCAGCATGAGTTTCGGTGACAGCAACACTCTATATTTCCTTGTTCTTAGTCCGCTAACTATCAGCTAGGTCACCAACTGTGGGTATAAACCTCCGTGTGCCGCCAGCCCAGCAACATTGCGATCCTATAGAGCATACCTCATACCCTGTACAAATACTCCCCCTTGATATCTTTATAGATATCGTTTGTTCCTCTCGCGATATATGACCCCTACGGCCTCTGACATTCCGAACATTACTTCCGGGCGTATCCACAATGTCAACAATTCTACTAGCCTTACTGGCTGGGGCACTTTCCCGCGCTGCCCCCATCACCGACAGCACAACTGAAAGAATCCAACCAGAACCCTCATATGTTCCCTCACCCAGGGGGCGTGGTACACTCGATCTACTTTTCACCTGCGTTATTACACTCGTTATCTGCATCTGGACCGCCATTCACCCAGATGTTCTACCTAAACCCACCCTGCGAAAACGACTCAAAGATAAAGCCATATATGTTATTATAGGGCTTTTTTCGCCGGAGATTGTCCTTGCAATGGCCTTCAACCAGTGGAGAAAGGCAAGGATGGTCTTGGTTGCTTGGAGACGTTGCGCAGCGCTAGAACACCTGGAGGCGGAAGTGGGAAAGGCTAAGAAGACGCTCGGAATTGACCAAACCAACCCGACAGGCGTGGGGAAGGCGGGACCCACGGCACTCGCAAGACCGCTATCGAACGATGAAGACAGTAACTCGGCCGAACGAACAACCCCAGGGCTTCCGGACCCAGATTCGCCGCGGAAGGATGAGATAACGTCAACAATTTCCCAAATCGTCATCCAGGAGGGTCCAGCGCTAGACCGACTAATGAAAGCACTGTCCAACGCTCAAATTGCAATTGATAAGGTCCACTTGCACAAGCAAGGTCGGGCTGGGGTCCCTCCTCCTCCTCCTGCCGCTGCATCTGGAGAAGACTCGGAGAGCAACCGGCCCCCGGAAAATTCGACAGGTGGATTCAGGCAACGGCTCTTCCGCTTTCGGTCATGGTTAATCAGGCCTTTCTTACGTGAGAACAGGGCGAAAGAGCGGGAGACAGAGTTCAATAAAATTATGGATGCGGCAATTTGGGCAAAATGCGACTTGAGAAGAGCTCTATATAAATACAGAGCCTTGACTGGGAACAAATCCACCGGGGCCAAGACGGGGATTCGTGGGGTATATCAACGCTTTACCGAGGGAATTAAAAGTTTGAGGTCATCTGATGGGGAGTTTGACATGGGGGGTGCTTTTTTTGCGGTAATGGGTGGTTACAGATTTTCACCTTTGAGTGCTTATGACCATCCGGAATATGAGCGCGAGATATCCGCCGAGACACTTGTACATCTTCTCAAAACCGGAATTATTACCCCAAAACAGTTGGCACGGCTGACACCCGAGGTCGAGGATAAAGGGAAGTCCAATATGCTTGCCAAGCTTCTGGTATGCGGGCAGGCTTCGTGGATGGCACTCAACTGTCTCTTGCGAAAGAGTAGTGGCCTTCCGATCACCATCATTGAACTGAACGTCATGGTTCATGTTCTTATCGCTCTCTCCGTCTATATATGTTGGTGGAAAAAGCCCCACGATGCTGGTACCGCGATCTCACTCACTCTTCGCACCTTGGACATCAGGATGTGTGCAGCTATATATCTCCTAGAAGAAGAAAGTAAACTATACTTCTACGTTACAGAGCCTGGAAAAGACGCCCTGTACATAGCTCGCAGTGCACGGTTAAGTAAACCGCCGGACGAAGAACATAGAGAGCGAGAGCGGCTTTCCGCTGAGAGTGCTGAGATGTCGGAGCCGCCGGAGTTGCTACCTACTGTGTCGGATCGCTTAGGTATTTCATGTTCTCCCTCCATTCAAACATATTCCGTATTACGCACCTCCTTGGGTATGATTAAAGTAGAAGGCTAAGGCTCGATGTACTTAGGCGAGAATAGTAGCACTAAGGCCCTTGGCCCCGCCATTCCCGAAGACCCGGAGAAAGAAGGGATATATTCCTCGGAGCAAGTGCTAGAGGAGATAACGACCCAAGATGGCCTACCATTAGTCTATAAGGGATCTGATCCTAGGGAGTTAGAAAGAGTTACACTCCCACAGCCAGCTGCGGAAGAATGGAGGCGTCGGAAGCGTCTAACACTGAGGCCTGGCCACATACTCGTCGACCCGCGAGGAGGCTTTGGCATCCAAACGCCCACCACTTATCACTCGCCCGTGAACGCGCTCGAGTCACACATAGCCGAAGATATCGTAATCACGGAAGCTGATCTCCAGATCTTTAGAGATGCGGCGTTTGCAATGCGGAACCTAAAGGGCCCTGGAATCGTATCCCCCGCCTTAAAAAAGCAGGATATGACTTATCCTATCGTGCTGAAAAGACCTCAAACATCAAAGAAGGCGGGGCGCTTTCGTGTAGGGGAGATGTTTTGGGCGCTGGTCCCACTTTGCCTGATATACGGTGGCCTTCACGCCAGTTTGTGGAACTCCTATTTCCCTACACCTGCTGAGCGGTTGCTCTGGAGAATTTCCTCCGTCCTCGTCGCAATCCCTGGACTAGGGGTCGGTGCGATATGGGGGGTCAAAGAGGCAGCCAAGCCCGGGTCAATGGTAAGACATCCCAGACGACTTGCTAGAGCACTGCTTAGCATTACCAACGGGAACCTACTCATGGTCGGAGGAGCGATCATATTCCTCGTAGTAATGGCCATCCCGCTTAGTGCAGGAGGTGGCATAATCTACGGGGCGATGCTCGCGCATCCTCGGATATGGAAATTGCATATTTCAAAGCCCGGGCGGGTTATAATCTACATTGACTTTTACGTGGCTGTTGCGGTTGTTGTTACTGCTTGCTTGGTTGGGGCAATCGCAGTTTTAGGGGTCTTCCTTGAAGCTCTGCTCGATTCCGAAGGTGGAAAGAAGGCAATGAGATCGGTGAGAAATCTAGTAGCCACTGTGTGTGTAATAGCGTACTGCTCGGCCAGAGCATTCATCTTTGTGGAAACGTTCATCTGTTTGAGGAGTCTCCCGCCGGGCTCTTACCAGACGGTTCCCTTCGAGGACTTTTGGCCGCACATTTAGTTATCAGATTCCGTTTATATCATGCCCCCCCCACAGTTTTCATGGCTATCTCCTTAATTTTATATTTTTTGTCATTCGTTCCCCGATTACCCTGTACGGGACGTCTTTCTTAGCATGTGTATTTTACCGATAATCTTATCATTCCCTCAATTATTTATTTAAAACAATGGTCCCAAAACATATATAGCCTCAACCCTAACCCATGACATACTGAATTAAACAAAAAAACCCTAACCCATGATGTCCTGTCCCATGCGGAGAAAGGATACTGCAATACGGCCGTATGGCCAGCAGGCATGTAATAAGCTTATTCAGGCACACAAGTAGTCAAGTGTGAGGGCAGTTCTCTAAACCCCGAGTGGTGTGTGGGGGCCTAACCTCACAGGATGCTTGCCTGTGTACTGGCGGCAGTCGAGGGCCATTAAAGCTATAGCTTGAAATACCCATGTGCCAGGCCGCCGGAAGACTAGCTGTAGATATATATCCATCGAACGAAGGAAGTCCTAGAAACATTAATGTTCATCCCATAACCAATTAAAATGCAATTGCGAGTGGAATTTAAAATGACTATGTAAATCGCACAGGCTTGGGTTCTCGCCTGACTTTTATAACCATTCTCTCCCCCTTCAACAACGACGAATACTACTTATATTAATAATAACGACATTACCAAATCGCTTACAACTGGCATCATAAGAAACCCAAGTAAGAAAGGTTATGCATAATACCTAGTTATCATTTCGTTGGTTCGCCGATTTTGCTTGGATGGGGCCGGAAGTGCTGTATATATACAATAGCTATTAGACTATTCCAGCTAGTGGTTCCCCAAACAGGGAGGGCCCTTCTAGAGATGCTAGAACAATGCCGAGGAGCGCAATCCGCAGCGGTAGTCGATGCTGTAGCCGTGGCGCCCCCAACAGCCCCCGTCACCCCCGCAACGTGCAACGTGCAACGCGCCGAGGATGGGGTCAAAGGGTCATCTAGATGTATATGTAGCTAGCCGCGGCCAAAGCTCTGCAGCTCGTCTCGACCCATATCTTCCGGAATATCGGGCTCAGCAGAATGATTCCATCCTGCGTGGGCGGCCTTGATTTTGAATGTTATGGGATCATAGGGTCATTTGGGGGCATCCGGTATTAGAAATTAAAATGATATGCAATGGGTATCATATCATATGAGGCAGGTGGCTTCTGGAAAGACGTTGTACGTGGGGCACGACAGGCCGGCTCGGAATCGGGGCGTGACACTTATACATTTTTGTATGGAATGTAATAGCGGTTGTGTTCAGAAACGCTATGGGGTTGCGAGTATGTTGTAGTATAAACCGAGCCGAGACCTGGGAAGAACCCCATAGAGAGAAGCCAGACTGAATACGCTGAGCCTCAAAGCGTTCAGGCCTCGATCCGTCGTTCCTATGGAAGATCTACTATGTTGAGAAAAAGAACAACGAGGGCGATAATAAGCAATCACCAGAAATCACTCGACCTGGCATTACTGCACCCGTCTCACTTTCATGCGGCTGCCAAGACGCCCGCTTCTTAACGCGTAGTTAGAGCCGCGCAATCCTAAAAAAGGTTTTTAGTATTTTAAAAAAAACATATCGCGACTAAGCACCACTTCCACACCATCTACTCCCTTCTCCAGTAATCAGGGCAGTGCTCCCGGGGCGCTGAACCGAGGGGGGGGGGGGTCTTAGCTGCGTAGCACATGATAGCAACGCGGATTATAAATTCTCAGTACACAAAACAAACATTTGATCGCGCCAGCTGTCTATTCCTGTCACTCAGTCCGGAGCTAGCCAAGAATTCTTACCAGGCACCATTCAAGACTGCCTGGCTCCCTGGTTCAGAAACATATTATCCACAATATCTAAACAAGTCGAACCAGCATCCCCATATTTCAGAACCTCGTGCTGATGTATGTACTGAATCACAGGATCAACGTACCACAAGGGAATCCTTCCAACGCGTTCCGGACCTTTGAAAGTGGGTTCTCAGGGTTAGGGTTACAGATATCCGTGCAGGCACAACATACCTCCTAGATATAACGGGTAGATTAGGTGCGTGCATATACCTGTATTATGGTCCCTAGTGCTGGCTAGCTAGCCAGCGTCATATATTTAATATCAACTGCACTCGCCGCGTTGAGGGCTGCCGCGGTCGTCTGTGTGAATCCTATCCACGAGGCCATCTGTTGGACGTCTCCTCGCCGAGCCAGTACCTAGGGGGGTGTTGAACAGTTTCTCAAGAATTACAGATACTGCCAGATAGGTCTTTTCTGCTCGTCAAGAATTTACCTACAGCGACCACTACCAACTCCCACAGCACTCGAGATAGCATTATGGAGTAATATTATCCGCACCTTCAATCGTTGTTTTATCTACCCGCAAACCTCATCGGACGCCAAAAGATCATGGTAGTCATGTGGACAAAAAATCCATGTCCCCCTACAAACGTACAGAGGTTTCACCCCGCCTTCTTTTGTTTTGAGATCCATGATTCCCGAGGATCAAAGCCACAAAGGACCTACCAAACCACCATAGTAATTCCGTACATTTGCAAGTACATTCTGGAAGCTCGAGTTCCATTTCTTACGTCCAATTATCCAACCGCGACACCTGCCACGCTTCAAACCATTTACGACTAGCACCAAAACCCCTAATATCCCACAGCCGAACATTTCAAAGCTTCATGTCGACGGAGCACCCGAGCGAGCGGCACATCGAACACATGATAAAACCCCCTGACCCGCAAGTGGGATCACAAAGCCAGTATAGTGGCCATGGATGCCTAACTTCGTTGCCTCCGTCGCTTATGCGGGGACGAAGAGACCGACCACGAGCAAACCCATAGACCGGCGTAGGCGTCGTCTCCTCCGATACGAGCTAGGGTGTTTGTGATAAACCTACCAAGGCCATAGGGCCCACAGAACCGTATGAATAACATAATACACAGCTCGACACTCACTCCCGAATGTCCGAATCTTCTAAATTAGCTTTAGCAAGCCCAACACATCCCCCCCCCTAAAAAAAAAAGAATGAAGTGGAGGAAGAGCGCAGTAAAGTCCTCAAGCGACGTATCTACCCCCGCCGCCACCAACAGGGAGGGATATAAACTTCTATGCGCTCTAGGATCGATAAAACGAAAACCTAACACCCTCAGGACAGAACCACCCCAATTTCAAGTTGTTCCTTTCGCAGGAAGCACAGTTGCAAGTGATTCCTCGATCACTCTACTCGGATTACTAAGGCTATAATATTTCACCTACTAGAACGCACTGCCGATGTGTCCCAGCGTCTTGGCATCGATCCCGAGGGTTCGGTAGTCGAAGCGCTGTTGTTACGGAGAGAAGCGAAGACAAGGGAACAGAGAGCCAAGGTTCACAACCGAGGCAATACGAGACCGAGGCGAGGACTATGGCAAGACGAATACTATAACGAAGGCGAAGACTATGACAAGGGCGAAGACGAAGACGAGAATGACTATGGCAGAGCGGGTGAATCACGTGGTCCTTGGCGACACGCCAAGCAAAGATACTTAGAGATACGATCCTATATTCCTAGAGACAAGCCAAGACTAAAGACGAGACAAGAACCCTATGTATGAGGGTTGATAACAGGAAGACGAAGTAGAGAGAAAAGAGAAGAGAAAGAAAGGAAGAAGAACCCATAGCCGAATATATATACTAATCCTTACCCCTGTCCATGATGACTCATAATCCATGTAACGGAATCCCATAGAAACCCGAAGAACCCGAAAAGAGAAAACCCGAACCATAACCCATTCCTGAATATCCTTCCTTCCATTGTAGTCCGTAGTACGCCGTGATAGCTGTCGTCGTTGTTGGGGTAATGTTAAGCGAGGAGGAGGTATGTTGAAGAGGGGGTGTCGTCATTGGGTTCTAGGAGGTTTGATGGCGTGATGGATTGGTAATGTAAATAGCGAAGATGGTGGGGAAGAATATGAGGTGTGGATGCGATAGGATTCTGTGGGTTTCTATGGATTAATGTATGAGTCATAACGGACTGGTGGAGGAGAAGTGTTAAATAGCATGGTTAGATGTTTTCCTTAGTTCGTTCCTTCTTTCTTCTCTGTCTCGTCTTCCTATTATCTCGGTACATAGGAATTTAATACTATTCTCAAGCTATAGCCTCTCGTACCTAAAACCCTGTCCTCTACAGAAGAAAACCATAGTACCTCTCATCGTTCTCGTTGAGGTTCATTCGGTCCTCACTCTCTCTGCCCTATGCTCTTGTGCCTTTGCCCTTGCCTTTGTCTTCGCTGGTGCCTGTGCTTGTGCCTGCCCGGTATTGCTTCTGTCTTTGTCGGTCCCCTTGTCGCGTAGACTGTGCTACTTGAGTCCTTCTGCATCATCATTGTCATCTTTTTCTTTGCGCCGGGTTACTCCGTTACACCGTTACACGATGGCCAACAAGAACTCACATATATGCACCAACTTTTGATACCTCCGTTCCCACCATGGATACATACAACCGCTTTTCCATCTAGCACACGACACTTTGAAAGGTATTAATCGCCACTCACATTGACTCTCGATCTCTGTCCAAATCCCATACCGCTGTGACCATTGAATTGCGAGAGTGGCGGAAAATACAGTCATCACACGACACCTCCACTCCGACATACCACCAGCAACAACTAGCTTAAGGATACGCGCACATGTAAAGGCTATTCTGTCAGTCTCCAGCTTCGGATCCTGACTTAATCTCCTCTTTAGCGGTTCATGATATACTTCTGCTGCTAGTGCCTATCATATACCAGCTGTGGGTCAGGAAAAAAAAAAAAAACTACCTCTTCAAAATTAATAAGTAAATAAACCAAAAGATTTGTTATAATACAACCCTAACCCTATCAACACCCGGCTTAGTTGGTTGTTACACACCCACCATCAAGCACCAGCCATCTAGCAATTGACTATTTTCATATTAGCAAAAAAATAATTGTCCTATCTCGCCACTACAAAGTAGGGGTAGCACAGGAAGCAGAGGGAGGAATTTTGTATCTGTTTGGGACAGATGTTTCATAGACTTCAACAAATACTTAACTATCAAATGTGTAAAATTTCTACTTTATGAGCAAATATATATTTTTTCTAGATTACAGCTCATGATTGGACCTTATTTTAGCTAGTAAAGGAATATTGTAGCAGCGATTGGACTATTGATTTAGCAAATGCTACATTATATAAGAGTAACAAATGCAAAGAGATTTCTATTTTAGTACAAAACTGATATCACAGAACGAAGCGAGGACGAGGGCAAGGAGTGCCAAGGTACACAACCAGAATGGGACGAGGTGAGGCAAATAGGTACGAGATTTAGACAAGATAAAGGGCGGGCTTCTGAGACGAGGGACAGGGCGAGGCGAAGGTTACGAGACGAGGGCTATGGGGTTTCCTCCTACCTTTGAAGGGGTAGGAGCGAGGGGGATTCCAGAGTAACTAGAGATCCTAGAGCTTTGTATTGGCTAAAGGATAGGAAGGTTGCGGTGAAAAAGAAAGAAAAGAAAGAGAATCCCTACAAGCGAGGGAGAGAGCTCCCTATATATAGCCCCAAAATCCCTTCGCTGACTGATATCATAGAAACCCATAGAACCCAAAAGAAATCCTTCTATTAGAAATACATGCGCAACGTTGACTCATACAATCCCTGTTTAGGAACTCATAGAACACCATAGAAAACTCCTGACTAATCCTTCTTCCCGCAACCTCACTCCGTACGCTCCACCCTGTGATAACTGAGAGCTAATAAACAAATTAGTACCATATTGGTTATATGGGTACTATATTAGCTATTTAGATACTACACTAAACATAAAACGTCTGTACTCACTTTTCGAGACTATGTATTAATAGATGATTTTTACTGACGTATAGCTCCCTTCCTCACACTCAATTTTAGTAACAATCTAATTCTGAACTGCATCCAATCAAACAAATAGGACCCATATTGACTGAAAACTGAATAGACTGAAATCTTTGAAATATAGTCGGGCTATAAGTGAATGTAGTGTGATGTATACGAGTTTTTGAAGGAGTTTATAAGAATTACATCAACATTTGTCAAGAGTTTGATAAAGTATGCATACGAGTTTGTAAAGGAGTGTAGAAGAAATTTGTGAAAGTTTATGAAAAAATTTATAAGGAATCTACAAGGAGATATGGAGATGTTTATAAGAAAACATACACCAATTTGTAAAGGAGTTTATAAGAAATACATGTTTGTGGAGAAATTGATAAGAATTTAATATATAGTTATAAATATGATAAAACAGAGATTTAGTATTAATTTGAATTACGTAAATTTATTGCTGAATCTAATTTTTCAGGAATTAATAAAACAAAGCTTCTATTCTAGCTATTATATTTATTATTGGTCGGAAAATCTTATAAAGTAAATATATTTTGACTATAATAGTTTTTATAGCCTTAAAATCAATTCTGACGTTCAAGCCTGTGTTAATAAAATATTTTTTTATGAATTTCTAATATGAATTATAATTGTATATTCATTTTATTAACTTCTTTTCTTTGGGGGTTTTTATTTCATGAAGAAGTATAAAGCTATAGAAGGAAAACCTATAAATAGCTTGTAGTAAAATTGTTTTAACTGTTTATTTTCCTATATATTCTAATTCAAGAGAATGCAAAAGAATAGCTGATAAAGTCCATCACTGTATGAATTCTATTAATCACCTATGAAAACGATTTAATACCTTCAAAAAGCTTGATAAATGTTTGTCATTTAGTGGTAGTATCAATAAAAGTGACTGAAATAACAATTTTTCGTTATTGATAAAAACTGTTCAAATTATCATCTAAAAGAACCAACATACAACATCACTTTAGGAACCTTAATTATTATACAGTTTTGATTACTCTAGTAGATAGCAGTGGGTTCCAAAGGCTTGAAATGTCTTTTGAATTTAGTAATAGCTGTATCTACATTAGCAATAAAGATTCTACAAACATATCTCTAAAGTATATTGACTATATTTTTCCTGAAATGCAATTAGTTTGAATTTTCGTAAAAGTTGATGATAGTATTACAGATGATGACAGAGACTGTTTTGGTAAATATTAGAGTAATAGAATATTCCAATGAAAAAACTTTTTTTCTAGACTCTTTGATAAAAAGATTGTGGAAAAGATCGCTGGTAGTAATGGTAAACGGATTATGAAAACGCTTGCTGAAGTAACAGAGAATTACTAAAGTTTCCAAAAGCTTGAAATTTGAAGTTTTTCTTGGTGAACAAAAGCTTCAACAATCTCAATTAAAGCTGAGAGAGATATTTTTATAAAAGGTATAGTGGGTGACAAGTGACTCGGAATCCATTGTTAAAATAGTAAAGTAATAGGCATGCTTGGGGTGGGTCATAGGGGGAAGGGGGAGAGGGGAGGTGGTTGAATGTCTGGGACTGTTGATTTTGTGTAGCAGGGGCAAGCAGCTCAGTTCCGAAGGGGAACCTCCGCCGCTAAGCCTGTTGTGTACTTAACCAATCTACCTGTACTCGGATAGACATCTACCTTTACCACAAATCCACTAAACGAATTCCCAACCTCTCCGCGTCCGAAGCCTAAGCCACCGTCACGGGAAGCCGGAATCACAAAGCAAAAACCGCCCGCCGACATAGGAAGGTACTGATTTATGCCCGACACCGCCGTCCACCTCCCTCCCGGTAGTCATACCCCCTCGCTCCGCGCCGCAAGCTCAACCCGGCCTCACCACGCTTGGCCCTCACGCAAGCACCCCTACAACCCCGCCCAACACTAAGCTGCAGCAGCTCCACGCCCAACCCCACATCCCCAAGCCAACCAGCCTTTACCCTCCGCAAATAGAATTCCCCCCCCCATCTAGCTCAAATGAGGACACTCCTCCACATCCACGCCAGTTTGAGGCTCGGCGACCGGGGCTCCTCACAGTGGGTACCTAGGGAGAGGTTCGGTGTGTAACCAACGACTAGACGCCCGCGAGCATCCCGGGGAATAGTGCGTTGCGTGCGTGCGTGCGTGCGTGTGTATCGACAACACGGCCGGAGGGAGATGCCACCAGTCGGAGGTGCCGGATGGGGTGGCTGGGGTATACCAGTACCATTTTCTCGAATACGCTGCCGACCGCCGAGAACTGTTTTTTTTATTGCGACCCCCTCCAGATACGTTCCAGGTAGGTGGCTGTGATGGACGAGGGAGCCAAGGAAGCACGCGCCCTCATGTAGCCACGCCGGCGAGGACGCATGTGCAGATCCCATACAAACCTGTTATACCAGCCGCGGGACGTACCCCAGCGCGCGCATGGGGTACCTCAACACCCCAACGCCGCACAGCGGCTAGCAAACGGGCTCTTCCCGGCGGTGCATGACGATATGGTGCTTGCGGCGGGCGCTGTGCTTGGTGGGTTTTTTTCGCGTGGGGGTGGCGGTCCCCCGATGCGTGTAGCCGGCGGAATTGAGAATGAGTCCTCCGGGGGGGCTGGGTTGCAATTGGGTGTTTGCAGGTGTTTAGGGGTGTGCTTGGCTAGCGGCGCTGTGGGGGACTATCTCGGCGTACCCAACGTTGAAGACCCCCCCGGTGGGGATGTTGGGCGTTCAAGATTAGTTCCATGTGGCCAATGTCACTTCGGTGAAAGAAGTCAGCACTCCCCATCTATCTAAAGGGTCTTTCACATGTGTCCAACATATGACGCTCCAAGCAGCACTCCCGCATCGCCGGGCGAGCAATATCTGTTTAGAAGTTATTTCCATACACGTAGCTAACGACTACAGCTGCTCCCACGTCAGGGGTTAAATTGTTTCCACACCCCAACAGAGCTTGCGCCAGATCGGTAGGTCCAGAGGATTAATTATCTCACGGTTGCCAGCTCCCCCCCCCCGCTAACGGCATCTCTAGCGGTATATGTCTAAAAACTGTTCCCCTATGGCCAACGATGCTCCAGCCATCTAATGACTACGAGTGACACCCCATGACCGAGTGAGGAGATGTGATTTGCGGCCTATGTCACCTTGGCGTGAGGGCGAGTGATTGGCTATGATGAACCTTTTTTTTTCTTTTCACGATGGCCTGTGGAAGTTGGCCGCCCCTACAGCTTAACAGATTGGCAAATTGGAAGCATGCATGAAAAAGAAGTATCGGCAGTGCACTACTAGTTAGAGACTTATTTACGGAGCCGCGGGGGGGGGGGGTCAAATACCTTTTTACCCATCTGAGCTGATTCGCCATGTGGGGGCACATGCGGCGATCGAGTGTGGTCGGGAGGAAGTTCTTGACTTTAATTCTCTTACTGGAATCCCGGATTGAAGGAATTTAGTACTTCCATAACCTGACAGTGACGAACAGTACAAGTATCAACTTCGTTGATGGTGGTGGATAGTATTTTAATTGTCGTACCCCCCCCCCACCCCCGTCCACAGGATGTAGAGGTTGCATGCCAATAAGACACAGTGGACGCCTGTGGTCCCGGGCCTGGGCCACACCGTTGCGTTATAGTGCCGTGGAGTAGCTAGTAAGCCGTGCGCACAGCGAGACTATGCGCGATCGCGGAAGGAATGAATATACAAGTACCTAACAGCTACCTAAGGCTGGTGGGACGAACGGACATAGAGTTATGCAGGGTGCGGAATTAGGCGAGCTTGCAATTTTAATATAGTGTGTGGTGGGTGTGCTTTGCTTATGTTGATAATGACTTAGCCGATCGGGAGTCGTCTCGTTCCTAGACCTAATCTGTATTCCTTTTAGTAGTGTGTTCAGTATCAGGAGGTTAGTACTCAGTGACTTGGACAAGCCAAAAATACTGCAACACCAACTAACCAATTTAGGGGATGGGCACGAGACTAAGTAGATTAAAACCCCTCTTTTCAGGACTAAGGGTGCTTATTAGGCTAACTTCTTGACTAAACAATTATTTATCGAGATTAGGCATTATGCAAATGTCCACATCGGGGGTGCAGTAGGGGAAAGAAAAAAACAACGAGGCTAGTAGAAACCCTAACCCTGGCCGCGAACTCCTTCTTGTTTTTTTGTCTACTTCATTAATTGCATCCAGCCCTTTGGCTATGGCAATGGAACCACTCCCCTCTGGGGCAGGCCTGTTTTCCTCCCCTCTTCCCTCAACCTGACAGAAAACAGGCTACATACACGACCTCCGCAATACTAGCCAACCTGGCGCGCTCACTCCCTAACTACGAACTACTATGTATGTTGTATACTACTAGTGCCTGCTGTGCCATGAATTACAGCATATGCCGTCCCAGGAGAGCCGCCCTTTCCACTACATTAGATAGACTGATAAACTGTGCCCTTCTCGAAGCTTATATCTTGTGTCACCTAGCTATACTTTCAACACCAGTCCCAGTGACCACACATCTACAATTGTCCTTCGTCCCACGGCCCAAAAACCGGTAATATCATCTCCTGGTACGGGGGAGAAGAAAAAGAATATACGGGGGCTGAAAGGGGATATCATGGGGCGTAGACTGTTACGGGGGCAGTGATATTAAGGTGTGTGCTAAGCCAAAATTGACGGTATCCTTATGTTGATAGAGTTTTTTTTTTAGTTCTTTGCTTGTTTTGGCTTGTTAGGGTGACAGCGTATGGAGGGGTGTTTGGGAGAAAGATACACTGGATATTGTCATGATCTGCATGTAACTGATGAAATCAAAGTAATATCCCGTTTTGTTTCACATAGCCTCCGGGCTGCATGTATGTATATAGGAATGACCAATCACCTGTTAAAATTTATTATTTTCTCTTCAATTTATATCTATCTATTTTATACTCCATACATGCATGTAGCCCAGAGGCAATAGCTTCTTCCCAGTATTTCTTTATCGACGAGGGAGATTACTTGTTCTCACGTCGCTCGCGAGGGCGGCCACGGGGGGGGGGGACCGCCATTTGCATGCATGTACCAGACATGAATAAATAAATAAGTAATAAGTTGTTGAAAATCAAGATCGAGTGATATTCTATGATTACTGTTTTCTTCTTGGGCTTAACTCATTAATTCCAGATGATCTCGATATATATGCACCACCGAGCATCTCTACCGACCGCACTGACTTATGTTTTAAGGGCACTTGAGTCTAGTAGAAATTCATTGTAAGTGGTACATTGTTCGCACACTTTGGTTAGACGCAGTGTTTATTTCATTCCGGAGGGTACCTCTAGAGTGGTTCGTTATTTTTTCCTTCTCTCCCTTTTCCTCACAGTTTTCCGAGTTCACCTTCTCAGTACTGGGATATGTGGGCGTCGCCTTAATTTTGAATGGGTGTACGCGGGGTAAGGAAATGAATCTGAGCTTTCCAATTTATTAATTTTCTTACTTGTAAGTATTCGAGAGGCGCCTGCAGAGGTAGTGAGTTCTGTTTGTGGGGGTGAACGGCTAAATGAAGAGATCTAGTTGTTTAACTGAACGTACCACCTGCCCCATCTATAGAAGACCCCAACCCCCGTAGTACATCTTGGCAGGGTTTAATTTAAACACTACAAGTGTTGTTTAACTTAAACACTACATTAAAAACTGTAGTGTTTAAATAGTGTTTAAGTAGTGTTTAAATAGTGTTTAACTTAAACACTATTAGTGTTTAAATAGTGTTTAAGTAGTGTTTAAATAGTGTTTAACTTAAACACTATTAGTGTTTAAATAGTGTTTAAATAGTGTTTAAGTAGTGTTTAACGCGCCACTTGTTTAATTAAACACTACAATATTTTCATTCATAGGCACTGTTTATTTAAACACTACTTAAACACTGTTTATTGTTTATATTAAACACTGCACATCTATATATTTGAAGTGTTTAACTAAACACACATTGTTGCCCAGCACTCCCCGCACTCGCCCTGCACGTACGTAGTATATAGGTTGATTGATTAATATTATATATTACCATATAAGCCCTTTAGAATCTATACACCCATCCTCCTTCTATCCGTACCCTATCGTGTATATCGACTCGTAGTACGTACGTACGTACGTACGTCTATAGCTATATAAATTATATTAGCTACTGTCGTAATATACATAGTTTCGGGGGTGTATATATATATACCTGCATGTGTGAATCTATAGCTATATATATAGCTATATAGCTATATTCCCGTTACAGTTTCCCCCCCTTTTTTTATCCTCCGATTCGTTGTGGTCGATCCCAAGCCTATTTGTGATTAAAATTAATGTGTAACTGCCAGATTAAAATCCTAGATCGCGAAATTCTCCCTTCTTTCCTTCAATTTGTCTCTGGCAATTGCAAGTTGATTAGTCCGGATCTTGTCCATCCTGGCTTGGGACTCCTCCATGGCTTCTTACTTTGGCGGACTTCTCTCCCGTATCTTGTTGATGTTTTTGACTCCCCTTCGGCAGTTGTGTCCTTATTGGAATCCTCGATGGCGGAGGTGCTATTCGGCTTCGCTCCGCCGGTACTGGTGTTGTTGGTTTGAGACGGCTCCATTCCTTGTGGTATTTGGGTGGGGATATTCTTACGTGGTCTGCCACGTTGGCGCTTGACAGGTGCCATCTGTTGTGGCTTTTGAGTGGCAGCAACCTGACTCTCCTCCTCGCGATCCAGCTGACTGTCCTCCTCACGCCCCATCTGACTGTTCAGTACCGTATCCTGACCGACATTTCCATCTCCAGATCCTTTTCCCTTCCTCTTTGGGGGAGGAGGAGGAGGCATACTTACCCTATTGCCGATTGGTGGAATCGGCCGGTTCTAGTAACGGTTTAGTTAGCCCACGACTACATGTAACGAAACGAATATATTGGAGGAAATTTGTCAGACCTTCCTAACCGGGGATTTCCTGCCCGGACGCGTTTCCTAACGGGTAAAATTAACAAGATGAACGTTACAGATGCATTAGTAAATACCTTATCCGACTCCGTATCCGAATTTGTATCCTCCGTCTCTGAGTTCCCCGGCGATTTGAAGTCATTATCATCGGAAACTCTGACAACAACTCCTATTTCTCCGTACATCTTAACCAGTTTTTGCCACCCCGCGTCGTCGTCAATCGTTTTCCACTCTTTATCTTTTTTAGACCCGTGTCTCGCCTTATACATCAGGATATCATTAGGTCCCCATGTCAAAACACCCGCGATAGCATCCGAGAAGATTCTAAAATTAGCATCATAAGAAATCCAGAAGTTCTCGGAACCCCGGATATGTATCTTGACAGTTGGTATTCCTGGAGGGGGGTCGGGATGGTAATGCACACTTTGAACCACCTGGCTGTCAGCAATATTATCAGGGAAGGAATTAAATTGTATGGCATTGGCATTCCGTTCAGGGCTTCCGTACTGAGTGGATGTGACCAGGGTCTGGACCTGTGAATTAGGGACGAACCCATGATTCCGCGGGGTCGCATAAGGTGTAAAACCCTGAAGTGGACTGGACTCTGGTAGAGCATTTGGGAGCGAAGAGATGACGGATGGATCTGATACCAGAGAGGCGATGGAGTTAGCAGAAAACATGGGATCCGGGAGCATGACTTTGGGCTCTCTCGCGTTAATAGGTGTGGCAGGCTCAGACTCCATTGGTCTCTGAGACTTGTAGCCCTGAGTGTATAGAGGGGGGATGGAGGAATTTTTATGTGTTGTGCCGGGTGCGCGCCGTTTGGGGTTAACCTGACCATTAGAATCCGAACCCGGACTGTCGGAATTGTTGGCCGGATCAATATCCCTATCTCGGTTTGCCTTTTTTCTTTTGGTTGGAACAATGGCAGTCTCTTTTGGTCCGGAACGCTGTTCTTTTTTATTAGAGTTATCAACACCACCGATAGATCCGTCTTTTACCCCCATATCCTCATTCACTTTAGCTAACCTCGCCTTCCTACCATTTTTTTTTCTGGAGTTAGCGTTACGGACAGCATCCAGGCAGATTGAATGAGAACAGTCGCGAGTGAGATCATAATCCCACTTCTCACCAAACATCTCCTGCATCTCAATAGTTAATGTCTTGACAAGTTTATGTAGGAGACGGTCGCCGAAATCCTCAAAAGGCTTGTCCAGAGGGTGACCACATTTACTGGCTGTTGTCTTGAGATGTTCTCGGCGCTGACGAACGAGTACGTTGTAGTCGATATCGTTTGGATCCAACCCCATGCGCCTGCCCATACCCAGTCGATCACGATACCCCACACTTCTCTGATCCCTCCAATTTCGTTTCGGTCGCTCGGTTGATCGTGACTCGTCATCCGATGATTCCGAGCCATTCCCGTCCTCACCATCATCATCGGATATGGTGTGGATCTTCGAGGGCTTTTGCTTCGCTTGTTGCTTATTCGATGTGTGTTTGCGATTCTTGGATCCATCGCGCTTCCCGTTACGTTCATCAGGTGAAGCAATCTCGCGATGCTTATCACGCTTACCGGAAGGTTTATCGGACTTCTTAGATGAACCACGCCCATCAAGTGAATGACGGTTCTTGGGCCTGCGCTTATCAGAAGTGCCACTTTTGTCGGTAGTCGCCTTATGTGTTTGACGCCTACTTGGGGTCGGGGATCCTTCAGATTCGTATTCTTGATGTCCTCGGGTGTGTTTGACAGTCGGTGTTTCGCTCTGGTCGGTGTCACTGTGGTTCTCGTGTACACGTCGTGGGATATTTTTGATCCAGGGCCGTGTAGATCGTGCTTTAGGTGTCGGGCTCTCTGATTGTTCTGTTGCATCTTGACGAGTGGGTGCCGCCTCAGGCTCGTCTCGCCCAGACTTAGCTCGCGGCTCTAGTGGTGATTTATCTATTTCATTGAATCAAGTTAGTTCAGTCATTGTTTATCGAGAGAAACAGTCCAGGGATACTTTACTTCTAACCCCACGCGCTGCATCCGGATTAGGGGTGTGTTCTGCACGCGCACCCCCTCGCGCCGCCGCTCCTATGTTCCGACCGCGATCATCACCGGCAGCATTGCTCATCGCTTCCCATTCCTCCCTTGCCTTTGACATATAGTCCGCCATGAATTTAGCGAAAGCATCCTCGGAGGTACTCATGGTTTGATGGGGGTATTGGGTGGCACGCTTGCGCTTGTGGTGATGTGTGATGGTGGGGGACGTGATGTTGATACGAGGAACTGTGGGGTGTTGATCTTGATCCTGTTTTGGCGCGTCTTGGCATAATCAATGGTCGACTTTGAATAATTACCAGCACAAAATATGTATAAAGTGATAGGAATATATACTTCTTTCATAATAGATATTATAAATACTTTATTTAGGACTGATTTATTGAGTGTTCTAAACATTTTATTCAGATTTTATTAATTATTAAAATAGACATGAATAGCGGCGTATTAAATATTTCCGCTGCCCATTGACGACAAGACCAACAAGCTCACGAATGTTATTTACACTAATTACAATTCTCGCAATGTTGTCTGCAATAAGGTATATCAATCTTCCGTCGCGCTCAACAGTAAATGGCTGCATATATGCCAACTCGAGTGTACGGGTTGGCTCTATGGTGGGTGCCGGCTCGGAGAACTCAACAGTAAAAAAGAACAAGACCCTCCCAAAACAACTAACAACTGAACCATCCTCTTCGATATGATCATACCGGACCATTGAGGAGTCCCTGGTGGAATTTCCTCTTCGCATTGTTGATGACTGTATTGTAAATGGTTCGTCAATATTGTTATTTCGGTCCGGAGATGCTGTATACGTCGACCAGCGCACACATTCTTTTGGCATATCCGCCACAGGAATATCACGTAATATAATATTGAGATTTTCTCGTGCGCGCAATCGGAGGATATATATTCTCAGGGCTCTGCGATGCCAAGTATTCAAATTTCCTTCTCTTGAGGGGGCACCAAAGCCCCTTTTGGTAGCGGGGGAGCTAGAACTAGCGCGGTTATTATCATCTGCTTCTATGCTGTCAGATCCATTTCCCGCGGCTAATTTTCCGAGACGTGAGATGAACGCCCGGTGGAGTAAAACATTCCCATCGGAGTCTTCGAATTCCTCACGGGAAAGACCTGATCCCTCCATGACATATGGTAGATGGTTACGTTGCTCGTTTAGTAGCATGCATATTGCCATATTCCTGTTTGCGGCCACCCTGGACTTCGCAGAGGCTGCGATAATACCACATACCCGCTCCATTGGCCATTGCCAATAGACATACATGGGCCCAGCGGCAAGTATACCACTGGCAACGTGCAGAATCTGATGAAATACAGGCAAACAGGCAGATAGCCTCTCCCATTTCATCTCATAATAGCGATCTTCATAGTATTTGTAAAACCTAATCAATCGCTGCCTGATCGAGGCTATTTCAGTTTCGGTAACTGCGAAGTCGCCACACAACTGTAATGCGTCAACTAGACTAACGAATTCCTCATAATCTCGATCAGGGAGACGTCTTTTAAGATAGATAGGGGCAAGATGCATAGTAAAGATCTTCCACTCCGCTGCCTTCAAATGATGACAGTGCTCCGCAAAGTCTCGTAGAGGATCCCCAAAACTAGCTGGGAATGTTGCCGCGCTTGCTGTCATATCTCTCCCGATCGCGTACCACTCCGCCGGCGGAATATTGTATGGATCTTTGGTCTTCACGAACTTTTTCGCGGATTGTGTGTTTATTGGTTGTCGGCGGGCGGGGGCTTGTGGCTGAACGTCATCCGAGTTGATATCATCGGCAGCTAAAATCCGTGCATTTGTGGCGTCAGAGAAAAAACTTGCCCCGCCAGTGCTTAACAATGTCTGGGATAATGTTCTCCCACCATAGATGCATCCCATCGGGTGGGAAACTGCGCGGTATATCAATAGACGATAACTCAGCCAAGCAGCAGGGCCCTCTAATACCATATTTCTGAGCCGCCTTATCGTCTCCGGTTTCGACGACATGATTGGCAATATTGCGGCAAACTTCGTCAGTGCGCAAAGGGAGCCGGTCAGGTTCATATGAAATCCAATCCTCAGCATTGACACTACCCGGAGGATTATTAGGCTTTGTTAATGGGCAATAAATACTTCTATTGTGGATACCATGTATATGGCAGTAAGGGCAATACGACGTTGCCCGATTCCCTTTAAAATTCATAAGCTTCTCTCTGCCAGGCATATCGGCGCCAATAACACAAACATGTGCTCGAAGTATGAAGGCACGCTTACGCGCTGCGTTCCATGTTGTTACCCCAGTCTCCAGTCGTAATAGCTCTTGGATAAGTGGGAAGAGGAAGGAATCGATGTCTTTTGGATGGTTTGGACCAGGTATAAAACCGACAAGAAGCATGTTCCGTTTTTTAAATCTCTCGGCAGGCGGAATATTTAAATTTATCTATCAATATATTAGCCTCTATCATGAGCCGCCCATCCCCCATCCACATTGGAAATCATCTATAAAATTTAGGGATATATTATATGCTGGCATTGAAACTGATATAATTTTGAGGGCGGGGAAAATCGGGGGGGGGGGTCGTCATACATACCAATAGAATTGGCCATATATTAAAGCTGCGCCTACTTTTAAATACTTTCACACCATCCGTACTCAACATAAAACCGATGTCCGTGTCTTGAGTGAATAGGCCTTTATTAGCCTTCAACTCGACGAACAGATCACTCGACCAAAAATCAGATCGGAGTCCACGATGTCGATCTTGCTCGGCATGGAATCGATAAGCAGATAAAGAGGTCGCCCATTTACGGTTGGAATATAGTAACCGTAGGCGGTGCGTAATGGGTATGTAACTATGAGTTGCATAGGGAACACTGTTTTCCTTCCATCGGGGATGATCACACTCTAGGCATCTCTCAAGCTCGGGATACATAGCATATGACATATGACTATGCGGACAACAATCGTATAATATCTCCTTAACCCCAGTCCTCAAAGCTATTCTTTTCCTCGCTGTTCGATGATCCAGAGGTCTTGCGTACTGGGGTGCAACAACAGCAAGCAAAGCTTTTGTATCCATAACACCAGTTCTTGAAATTCTATTCTTCAAACCAATGTCGTTAAGAGCAAAAGAGACCAGTTCCCGTCTTGTGAGAGTTTTGCCCATAGGATTTTCATAATCGAAGTCGGATTCAATAGGCATGGAATCGTCATCCGCGTGTGTATCAGACTGTTTATCGTTTTCATCATCGGAATGGAGATAATTCATTTGGCCAAAATCTTCACTCGAATCATTATCTGAAGAATCTTCAAGACTGATAAAACCTTGATTCATTTGACCAACATCTTCAGAGGAAGTAGATACCGTAGAATCACCATCATCATCGTCGTCATCATCATCGCAAGAGGTGTCCTCGGAAGTGCCATCAGACAAACGAATACTGGGAAAATGAGATTGATCGCTGGATTGATTCAACACATCCCCTCCTGTTTGTTGATCAAATGGTTTCTCGGACATAGAATGTTGTCGCTCGGGGTTCGTGTCATTATCGGTGATAGGCGGGCTTGGGTTCGTGTCGTTATCGATGATAGCTGGCGGGGAACTCGGTATTTCTATTCGGTAGATTATAAACTAAATCAATACACAGCTTTTTTATCCAATATATACGAATACAACCATACCTTCTAGTTCTATATTTTCGTCAGAGAGAACAGGCCCAATAGGTAAATCATACTCGCTAGAGTTATGTGTACGGGCACGTGCTTCATTCGACAAGACAGAAGAACTGGAACTGCCAAGCTGTGATTCGGAATCTTGTAGCGTTTGAGGCCGGATATGCTGAGGGTCGGAGTTCCGCACTTCTAGCTCCTCAACTGGCACTAGAGGCGCCTCGGCCATCGGCAGCCCATATTCGGAAGCGCTTGAGCTAGAGGCCAATGAACTTTGCGAGTCTTCAGAACCAGGGGCCGGCTGTATTTGATCGGAGTGCAACTGCAGTTCATCGGGGTTATGTGGTGATGAGGATCGTGGTGCTACATGAGCATGTGGTCGATCTCGACCAGACGCATCTGCTAACTGTGCTCTCATCAAATCTTGACGTTTCTTTGCAGTATGCCGCTGCCATGATCGGCGAGTTGTAACCATGTGAGGCAATCCATCGAACATAGAACAGTCGCAATATCGAGAGAAGGGTGTTTGTGATCGCTGGGACTGACTCATGATGGCCAATGCAATGTAATGTGTGTAGATGTACGTACTTTGCATGGAATCATGCTGTAAAGCGGGGAATCGAATCGAATGAAATCGCTTGTGTATCACGTGATAATTTAAGCGAGATGCAGGTACAACCATGTGCTTAATTGAGGCTCTGCAGAACTAGCTGCGTACCGGACCGAGGAAACTAAATAGCTACATGTAGGGCTACTAGATAAAGCTAATAGCTAAACGGCTTGCGCTTGTTCCTGTACTCCTTCTGCCTCGACTCCGTAAACCTCCCAATCCATATTGCCCCAAAAGCAACTAACGGTACCCCACCACCAATGTTCTCTATCGACGACTCTACCACGAACCTTTCTCCCAGCTTCAAGATGATGCATGATGTCGGCGTAGTCGTCCTTCCTAACCCAGCCACAAAGAAAAGTGGTGCCATTCAAGCGAACACGCAGCTGAGCTCCCTTGGTTGGGACATATTCGGTGGACATAGCGGTGATGATACGGTACATTTCCCCTGTGCGAAAAGGCATTGCCGGGTAGAGGCTTTCTCCGACGTCTAAGTTATAAAACAACGAGATCAATTAGAATATGGGGACTGATCATGACTTGAATCGACATCTAGATATATTATACAAGGTGTGGTACTTACAAACAATCCCGACACTGCCGCTAGTTGGGCGTTCATCATTTGAGGTAGTAGCTAGATCCGACATTGTGACAAAAAAGGTACGTCGATATATATATAATATAGAGCTGTTGGGTACGTGAATGGATGATCGATCAGGCGCAGGCCTGCAGGGTGAGATGTATGAGGATGAGAATGTAGGAAAGGACGGAGATGCATCGATGTAGCTATAGATATAGGTATTAAAACATGCATGCGCGCGTGGTGTTTCTTGGGGGGGCTCAATATATATGCAGTGTTTAAATATGCAGTGTTTAAATATAATATATATGCAGTGTTTAAATATGCAGTGTTTAACTTAAACAACAGAGTGTTTAATTAAATAAATTTTGCCGCCGATAAACACTACAAGGAAATATGTTGTTTGTTTAAACACTACATTTTTGAGTCCATATTGCAGTGTTTATTTAAACCATGTGCAGTGTTTGTTTAAACTATGTGCAGTGTTTGATCTTAAACACTGCCAGCTAACGAATTTGTAGTGTTTATCTAAACAACAGTATTGTTTAACTTAAACACCGTCATTTGTTTAAATAAACACTACATTTTGTACCAAAAAATGTAGTGTTTAAACAAACAATATCAATGTTTATTCAAACAATGAAGTGTTTAACTTAAACAATGTAGTGTTTAAATGAACAATGTAGTGTTTGAATAAACAATGTAGTGTTTGAATAAACAAATTTTGTAGTTTAAACAAACACTTACCCGATATGTAGTGTTTAGATTAAACACCATGGTTTAAGTTAAACACTGCTTTAAACAAATAGTGTTTAAGTTAAACACTCTTGGTGGGCCGGATGTACCACAGGGCAACTGAAAACAGAAAACACCTTTGATACATACCTGAACCACATCTGCTGGGCAGGATCATAAACCTATAGACTAGTGGATTACACCTAATTCATAGTTTGACGTCCC
Organism: Morchella semilibera; assembly: GCA_009192285.1. Lineage (NCBI taxonomy): Eukaryota > Fungi > Ascomycota > Pezizomycetes > Pezizales > Morchellaceae > Morchella > Morchella semilibera. The sequence goes on along the minus strand of WBVU01000021.1, from coordinate 420,864 downwards.
CATGCTCGAGCCCTATGAACTGTGTGTGTTGATTTATTTGAAACTTTAAAGGGAATTTTTCAAATTGAGAAACATATAATTGGGCTTTGACCCTTTCCCGGATCCGTTTCCCTGCAGGCACTTGATGACTGATGATTATTAGTCCAAACATTAATTGGTGATTCTTTTCCACTTAACTATTATATAAGGACTATGGTTCATTTCCTGGTCGTTTTCCAAGCCTTGCAGGGATGACTCATTACGTTCGAGATATGCGCCGGAACACACCCCAGTACCCCCTAGAATATTGCGTGGGTCTACTAGGATGCAATTTGGGACGCGGACCTTGGGAACATTGCCATTGTAAGGCGGAATTACTAATCTCTTATCGTAGGGAAGTAGCTATAGGCTTGGATGCGCTGGTAAATATCTGTGATCCGTGTTGCTGGGCTCTCATATGCTCAAAATATGTATATGTTGTGGTCGTTTGATCCTAACTATTCGCCCAAACCCGGAAACATCTTTTGCGCGCAAGTTGTTGCAGTCAAAGGCCCACAGGATCAAGGGGTCCATTGAATAAAACATAAACCAACTTGACGGAGGAATCCCAGCCTTCTTCAGTCATGAAGCGTATATTACGCTCCTATCGCTTTTTCTCCTCTAAGCTTATTCCAGTCTTCACTGAAGACTTAATATACTGTACATTTTCTATTTCCGGAACCTATCGCCTTATCCCCAGAATAATCCATTACATTCCATTTCTATGCAGTGTTGTATGCTACCGCTGGGACTGGCTCGTGGGCACGGCCTTTGGCACAGCGATGCTATTCATTTCAGCCACCAGCATACATCTATTACAGCCAGAACAATTCAGGGAGATTAACTAAATGATTCATTACCTAGGGGTATCTTGACGTGTACCCCGGGGGTCCTTAAAGTGATGCAACGAGCTCAATATCTATTCTGGTGTCGCGACCATCAAAACTAGACCCAGTATATTTTTCCATTTGTATTCCCATTTACTATTATTATATAGATCCGCCTGATGCAATCCAATCACTCCCCAACTCTTGCGCACGGTGGCCAGTAGCTGCGAAGTTAGTCGCCGCTGCATCACTTTGAGGACCCTCGAGGTACATGACACCAGTAATTCACTTACAGTGGCAGGTATATTTCCGGAGGAATCCATTAAACTATCACCTGATATTAACATTATGACCCTTTTTGTGGCTCGAGTATAAATATTCTATATAACTTGGCCTAGGTCTTGTGGTTTACCACTCTATCAATTATACAAATGAATATATCGAAAAGTGCACTACTTTCGCTTTTATGTTTCTATATAAAATGAATCACCCATGGCCAATGTATCACCTAAAGCGATCAAACAGAGAGAAAAGGCACCTTTTACTATGGGAAACGATCCAAACCAAATCCTTAGTTCCATTTGAAACATTTACGGTGCCTGGATTTTCTTCCAAAACCTAAGCTCGAAAAAACGAAAGAAAGAATTGAACTCCCACTCTAATAAACCTGGAAGTGAATCAAACGATGCCTTTCCCTGCAAAAGAAAAAATGAATCAAAAGATTCATTTCTGGGGAACCTCTCTTGGAAATGGGACTGTGGATTCATTTCCAGGATGCCTTTCCCTATCCATTTCCTCACACTTTCCTTTACACATTTCTTAATACATAAAATTTTATTTTCGTTTTTACCAGCAAATAATAATATCTGATCAAGGTGTGGCCTAGCTGATAGACCAGCTTGCCCATCAGAGAGCGCGGCCCTTCAACGAGCATACACCAAAATTTGATGGGTAGCATTCGTTGCAACGGGAAAGGTGGTGGGCAATGTTCGCTGATGAGCCGCGCTCGTTGCTGGGCGGGCTGGTGTAATTTCTTTGTGAAAATTAAAAATGATGCAGGTTCGACCTCCGGTGGTTTTATAATTGTATAATACATTTTGCTAGATATATCTCTAGGATACATGCTCAATAAATGTGTCTATTTACACCTAGGGTTCATTTCTAGATGCCTTTCTACATAGTAATTTGATTCATTTCCACAGCTGGTCACTTTTCATACACACATTACCCGCCGCACAGTTTAGGCGGAAGAGGGAGTCATTTCCCGATTCAATTCCTTGCGCTCTTAGAGATATCTTTGATCTTTGGGAACCTGAACCCGTCCCGACTCCGGCGTATCCAGAGTAGAACCTGTCCCCACCCCCGCTCTCGTCCCCTCCTCGTCCTCGAGCCTATCCTTGCTCCCGCCCCTGAACCCCGACCTCGCACCCGTTAGACAAGTATTCCTATCAACCTGGTATACATCTCCTAATCGATCCCGCAAGCCTTCCCTAAGTCCCTACCCCGATCAGGTGCATACTTCGCAATCCCGCAACTCCTCCCTCTGCAAATGAGAATAAAGTAATTCCTATGCAATTGAGAGTGAAGCAACAACCTTGCGCGCATCATCCATATGCCTCTTAGTGTTGCGTGCCCTATATACTAACCTGCAGACCCAAAAATGCATATCGACTAGATCCTAGATGCTCTCCCGTATATCCTAGATGCCCCAGTGCCATCGATGCCGCCCCAGGTATCCTAGGTGTATCGGTGCCGTCCAGCGGTCCCGGTAGCATAGGCGTCGAATAGTAGGTCGTGGTATATGGAGATCCTGATTCCAGGGTGGCCCAGCAGGTGGCCCAGCAAGATGACCTGTCATTTTTAGACTTGATTTTATTATTCCGACCGGCCGAAGGCCGGAGATGACTTGTATAGTTCATGAATAAAGAACGTAAGCCATCGATCTTATTCTTTATTGATTCGGGGCATCATTGGTAACTGGCTGCGGAAGTCTTCTCTTGGGGCTTTTGGTGGGTAGAGTGGCTGTAACTAAGTAGGTGTAACCGGACGCACCTTACCCGCTGGCACTCATATCCTACGATAGACTGTCAGCCTAAATGGCAACGAGACACTTAAACCCTTTTTAGTGAAATAATTAAATAATTACTATATTAGGCAATTAATCGCCGGAAACCCAATGACCCAACGGACCCAGCTTCCCTAGCCACTAACACGGGGGTATTCGCGATACCTACACCAAAACTTACATGTTGGCGTTCAAAGACTGGCCTATCTGATAGACGGTCAGTCCGAATAGCAACGAGACACTTAAACCCTTTCTAGTAACCGTGCTATAAAAAGCGCACAGAATTGAAAAGGTGTCACAAATGGTCACGCATGCTGGAAACTACAGCTCAGACTTATTGAGCGTTATATTCGTCACGTTGCCATAAGGGGTTTAAGTGTCTCGGGTTGTAATTTGAACTGACCGTCTATCAGATACCCCTGCTGGTCTCGCGACTCTGCGGTACCCGCCATGTGTTGTACGAGTCCCATCGGATGATCGGGCTACCGCAAAGGTCCGCTGGGTAAGACCAGTCTCTTTTTGCAGGTTCCCAGTGTAAGCCACACCATTTTCCTATGGCTTATGCCATGGACCCGTAAGAACAGTCTTATTGAACGGACTTTTGCGGTGCCTCTGCAAGGTGCTTTTGGCCTGATTAGTCTGCTCGGCTGCAAGGTGCTGGCATTTGACCAATTCGAAGAGTACTCAGCTGCAAGGTCGAGGGGGGACTACCAGGATCTTTGCATGAAAAGACCTAACCCTGGATTTTAGGCATATGACCTGTCAAATTTCTCAGAGTTCCGCTGTGTCCTTTCCCGCATTTAGCTGATGCATACGACTTGGTCATTTTGCCCTAAGTGCCCGGGTTTATGCAAACGGACAGAGCACCCTGGGGACAACGACGAAACAGGTTAAACGACGAATAGGGATTTTTGGCGGACAAAGCACAGGCGCTTAGGCCGGTATCTAATCCTGGGACCTGTGTTTTCGTCGTTGCCCTAGAGTTAGGTCTGCTATGGTGCGATGCGCCCGCACTGTCATGACCTTAGCAACACCCGCAGTACCACGCGGGGACGTCGATATATTCTCACAACTACAGCCAGTTTGTTCCCCCCCAAGTTCGTTTTAGCTCGGGCGCTCGAGACACTATATAATACGTCCCACTGATCGATCTCTTTGTGGTGAGCAAAAAGGTTCTCGCTACTCTTCGCTCCTATACGTGGGCGGCTACCCCTGATTTTTTTCCCTAGAAACGCTCGCTAATAACATGAAAAGATATCACCGAGCTTCCTTCTATTTCAACATATCCAAATTCAACTACTATGGAGATGGACTACGTAGTGGATCCTGGCATGATCAGCTCACTGCTCGCTTTCGGAGATCACATAGTCTCAGCACTTCACAATTTTATATCCAGCACAATCGACGCACCTCATATCGCCAAAGACCTCGAGATTGTAATCACCGGCTTTACTTTGAGTCTCAAACAAATTCAAAGGTGGATAGTCAGGTCCGAGCTGCGTAACATTACAGATATTGAACTTCTATCCTGTACCCTTGCCGTTAGTTTAACCTTACTTGAGGCTCTGCACCGGGGATTTCTTCCGATGATCATTCAAGCTAAACAACGAAACGACACGTACGCTGCGCAAGCCGAGAAAAATTGCAAAAACCCAGAACCAGTGCTTCCGGAGGTGCCTGGCCCCAAAGGACCAAGGAAAATGAAACCACGCGAGCGTATATGGTGGATCTTGAGGTCAAGAGAACACCACAGAACTCTTGATCAGCTAAAGGACCAAAACTCGGCTCTAACCTTGATGGTTAATGTTTTTACGAGGTAAGCATCTAAGCACACATCCTTTAAGATTAAAATAGGAATAGCTCATTCTATAGAACTTCCGACAGGTCTCACGATAGAGAGACATCGTTAGAAGAAGACCATGCCTACCTAATAGCCTCTGATAATTACACATTTCCAGAGGCTAGGTCTATGACACCGCAGAGATATCCAAGCACAACGAGTTGTAAAGGGGGCGTCACATCGACAGGCAAAAACAATCAGATATCATCAAAAAGGTCACCTTTCCACTTGTCGTTCGAGTCACAGTTACTTGGTTCCCGTCCATATAAGAGCACACCGGAATCTACTAATTGGCTATCAACTGACAGTGATTGGGCCCAGACGGAGAAATTCTCTCTTCTCAGTCACCAATCAAACGACTCAGTGTTCAGCCTGCCGGTCGCTGGGTGTAAACCATTGAAACCAAACCCCAACCTCTCTCCCCAGAATATTACCTCCACATCCCTCCGAGAAGTCGACGATTACATCCCAGGTTCTATCAATAGTTGTGAGAAAAGAACTAGATATATTACTGGTCGTACACTTACCGACGCTCCTCCACCCATACCCCAAGGGCCTCCTCCTCTGACCGACCCGGTTCCTGAATGTGTGCTTCATGATGCCATCAGCAGGGGGCAAACAGCTGAAGTGCACACCTTACTTCGCCGTGGGTTTGATGTGCATGGACAAGACAATCAATTACAGTACCCTCTGGAGCGCGCTGTGAAATTGGGGCGAGAAGAGATAGTATCGACTCTATTACTCTTTGGTGCAGGAACAGACAGGAAGGATAGTTTAGGCAGGTCTGTTGACCCAAGCTATGTTTCATCCGCATAGGCAGCTCTTTGTTGGATGGAGCTATAAAACTGACGTTATGGTCTCCTATAGAACTGCTCTACACACCGCAGTTACCATGGGGAATACTCATATTATTTGTTCCCTCCTGGAACATGATGCTCCGATCGACGCTGTAGATTATAACGGAGACACAGCATTGCACGCCGCGGCGCGCGACAAGCAGGCAGATATTGTCAGGCTATTGGTGGGATGGGGTGCTGATACTAAGATAAGAAATAATCAGGGGGAGATTCCTATGGTTTCTAACTAAGGGTTCGTATCACTGTGGACCTAGTATGTAGAGTAATGATAATGCCTTTCTCCTTTAGCAGGTATGCGAGAGTGCAAAGGGTGTTTTAGGTCTTGCAGAGATGTCCAGTCCTTGATATTTTCTTATAAACATGGATTCTGAGATAATACGGTCCAAAGGCATGATTTTGAAACTATGTTCCTAAGCTATGTTTGGTATCTACTTGTCGTACTTCAGTAATAGATAACAAATGTAGGGCTACCATAATTCCAGGAGCACGAACAAAGCTGCTAATTCGGTGTCCGAACCCCCTACAACTACATGTAGTTACTTAGCTAGGGTTAATTAGGGCTAGGCTAGCTATGGCCGGTTAGGGTTGGCTAGGGCTATTCAGCTCACTTTTCCTGCTTAGCGATAATCGACCGCCTGCCACGCAAAGCAGGCCACCAAACAAGCAGCCAAGGAATATCCGCATGTGAAGCCTCGCTCAACAAGGAATTCGCTAAGTAGGGAAATGGAATAACAAAATCCTCTGGCATCTAGGCCCACCGACAGGCGGTTCTCTCTTTTGGGACCAACTTCCTGGACGGTTGCAAGAAAGGCTGCCAGATTCCCAGGTGCCTGAGAATAATTGAAGGTAGCGCATAGAGAACTAGATGTGAGAACTCATTTGAGTTTCTAAATCCCCTGAAATGATATCTCCACATAAGCGCACGCTATAAAGTTGCTGTTTAACCAACTTCACCGCTATCCTAGCTCTATTGAGTTTAAACAAAGGAGGGCGTCGTAGTCCTGTGAAAGATTTATAGCTTTAAGTAGTATACGCCGGATACAACACAACTATTCTCAACATCTCCCATTAAGCGTGAAAAAATTCAATTACCTCATATGTTGGATAGTCAATACAGCACATGCCTTTTGCTATATGTGAGATCTCAAAAGGCTAGTGGTGGCCTCTTATCCAAATTGTGAGTGATCCTTTTATGGCCCAGGTCTTATTTCTGACACTCTAATTTCAAAAACACCCCCACTCCTCTAGAGAACCTATAAAAGAATTCCTGTGTAGAAAGTTCATCACTTCCTTTAAGTGCACACCTAGGTAGGTAAAATCGTTAAGGGATGCATAAATGATCACTAAGAAACTGTGATAGACAGATAGTACTAGTACTGGGGGTAAGTAATGAATCGCACCAGCCACACCCTTTTCTAAAAAATATAATTTCCTTTTCATTAAAATAAATCAGGGTAGACTTGAATCCCGTGGATAAACATAGACGATGTATTTGTCTCTATATCGGGTGGAATATACGTTGGGTGGAGTTAATTGCAGTTGATATATTGTGTGTCCTCGGCCCCTACTGTTTAACCCAAACATAATAGGGTATATTTTAAACCCATTGTAAACCTGATATTTAGTAACTTAAACTATATGTGGTTCATTTTCCGTAATGTCAGTGTTTAGTGCAGAGTCTACATCTGTGTATCTTAAAGGTCCGGATTTTGTTCAGTAGGCAAGAGTGACCCTGATTGCGTTAATTAGCAGTCTTCCACGACCACCAACCAACTAGTGTCTCAACGAAACGAGCCAAAGTCGGTATTACCCAGGGAAAGGTTGCAAATAATAAAATGTAATAATGCCTCCCCGGACTAGGGTAAGAATACATCTTATAGGTAAGATTCTTGGATTGACGATATATCCCGATATACAGGATAGCATTGTACTAGATATTGGAAGGCAGTTCATAAGTTATCCTCCCAACAAAAGACCCCGTGCTTTGTCGCCTCTATGGAGGCGCGATGGCTCAGAGAGCACAGGGAGCAACTGCGCCCCTACGAAGGACGGCCACTTAATTCATATCAGCGATATGACCAAATATCTGGGCGAGCAGATATGTACCTTTCGACAGATAAACGGTCATGGTAGAACCTTGACGCACTTTTAGCGGGTAAAATGACGTCACAGTGGCGAGCACAAAACTGATATGGGAAATGGTGCCTTGCGCGAGACCGCTTTTGTTCGTTTCTAGATCTCTATGTGAATTTTACTCCTCTATATGACGCATGGCAATTGACATCTTTGGATTGATATTTGACAGAAAGACCAGATGCTCTCCTGTACTCGATGTACTTCAGAGCATGCCACATGTAGCCTTAGGCATGGTGCTGATAGAAAGTATGTACGCCTGAGTGGGCTAATGGCGCATATGCCTCCGCCGCTGCCTGCGCGACTGCCTGCGCGGCCACCCTACCTGTAGCAAGGCCTCGAAGGGGCTAGCCCGAGCTTAAAATACCACCATGCCCGGCCCAAAGCCCAAAGGCCTCGCCTTGAGCCTAGCTCGAACTAAGCCCGGGTTTAATGGTTTGGATCCCCGCTTATTAGCGCCCCTGACCTGCCAATAACCCTGTTCCGGGGCCCCCTTGGCGAAAGACGGGATGGAGAGGGGAGCCTTGATATCTGATCCTCGTTCACTAGAAGTGCAAGCCGATAATAGGGTTAGTTAGGGTTAGTTAGGGTTACAGCTCTTTTCTTTATTTAGAATCAGGCGCTTTCTGCAATTTTGCATGGTACACAAGCTCGGGAAAAGACAGCTGAGAGAGCTATGTTCCGCGAGAGGGGTTCATTAGGTTTGTTCGTTCAGTCGCACAACATACTATAGAGAAACTTATAACTCTCAACGTAGCCCAGGCTGTTGTTACCCTGTTTGCCAGCGGAAGTCGGGGGTGCCTGTGAGGTCTGAAGTAGTGTTGGGCACGAGCCTGTTCGAGACGAGCCTGGCCTAAAGTTCGAGCTGGCCCGGATTGTGGGGAGAAAGGCTCGGTGCACCCGGGCTCTGGGATATAGCTCGAACCTAGGCTCGAGCTCTCAAAGGTGTAGCTAAAAATAGTCATATCGATATATATTTCATTTTCAGGTGATTCTTAGAGGAACTATTCTTATGCTATATTTACAATCTTGCCAATATCAACCCATTACTAATAAGTTAGATCGTTCGAGCCTTAGCTCGAGCTTTTCCGGTATTAGCTCGAGCTGGCTTTAGGCTCGTGGGGAGGAGAGCTCGACGTGTCCGAGCCTAAAGCTCGAGCCCAAAGCTCGAACTAGCTTAGCTCGGCTTGTGCCCAACACTAGTCTGAAGAGCTCGTCAGGTGGCGATATGAAATAGGAATCAAAAGCGTGATTTCATGTCATTTTTATCGACCTCCCCATCCGGAAAAATCTATATATGGTGGCATGCTGGTATCTCACTCGGTGTGCTTATGAACCAGTGAGAGCTTTAGATTCCAGCCAGGCTAGCCGAAGACTAAATAAATCTTGGCTACAATACAATTTTGCAGTGTAGGGGTATGTCCTGGGCGCGTGAGACATTTGCGAAATCCCTCTCATGCATGAAAGTCATGTGATCTTCAATTTTTGCTGTGAAATATGTCCGGGTAAGCTGTTTGCTACATTATCAGTCTTGAAATTACTTGTGAAATGCTAGAGACTTCGCTGAATGCTGCTTTATTCTAGCCAATCACTTCCTACGCGCCCAGGACATAATACTGTTCCACTTCACAGAGTCTTGGTACTTTTTACATACAAAATAGGTGGATAGCATGGCTAATAACCTTTCAACCAGATAAGATATCAGAGATATGAAAGATTAAAACCTTTATTATACCTATACCTACAACATTATCTCATAGATCTTTGATATCTTGTCTGGTTGGAAAGCTATTCGCGGTGCAGTTTATGTCACCTTTATGGTGAGCGGTACCATATTCAATTAGTATGGAACGGAAGGACGGCCAAATCTCTTTCGAAACCTGTTTCCTGGAAGCAGGAATGAGTGGTCACTAATTTGAATTTGATTCTACATCCTGACGCTATATCCTAACTGCCGGTCCGTACTTGCGTATTGTCTCTCGTGATAGCATGGTTGCTAGCGCAATTAGGACAATACAATTTCACCCCAAGCACAGTGGTGGGTAATAAGCGATGGAACACATCAATGACCGTTTTAGTAAACGCCGCTGACATTTGGTGTTTGTACCTCAGGGCGTTCCATGACCTACCTGTTGCTGTACATCGAGAAAAGAGTTTGTCTAACTGGTTTAAAGAAATCGGGCTTCGATTGGCTGATCCTCCTATTTGTGCCAGTAGACTATATGGCAGAGCATATCCAAATCCGTCTAGATACTGGTACCTGGCGAAATTTGACTCCACCCTAGAGTGAAAGGGGAGTTGATCACTACCTTAATAATAATACTCATTTAGTCAAGAATCTCCTGGGGTAACTGCAAGGTTGGCGATACTGTTGGTGCTTTGTCATACGGGAAAATAAGCTTACCAGACGCGGCGGTCACTCTATTAAATAAGGGCGAGGAGTACAGAAAGGCGACTATCGTTATATAGTCATGGGGTGGAAGTTCTGGGTGAAGAGGGTGACCATAATAGGTCCCAGGTTGTAGATGGTGAGGTGAAGACGTACCATTGGAGATCTGTAAAGGGATATCTCAGAAGTCACTAAGATATGGCTAATGCTAAGCGATAGTTCTGTAGCTTTTAAACTTGTAATATTGTAGACCGGATTCCGTTCGCTTGAGAGGATGATAATTCCCTAAGACTACGGGAATCCTACTAGCTATTTATACATAAAAGACCCCCCTTAAACCCGCTAACTCCTCCAATAGCAAATCTCCCGCAATGCCCCCGCTACTGCTCCGACTTTCTACGAGGTGGGGTAACCAAGGGTCCACTCATAAGGTGTGGTAGTGGTTGCCGAGTTATAACCGAACCCCGCTTCTGGGCGTACGTCACTCTTCCATCGCGCCGTCGTACCAGGACAATACTATTGTACTACCAGTACCGCACTTCCCAGCAATCCTGTAACACTACTCCCCCTTCCAAGCCGTCGTCCTCGACCGTTAAACCCTTCCATGGAAAAAACCCTGTGGGAAAAGCCATGATGAGGGAAGGTATCGGGATTATTGCTCTGTCAACCGTCGCTGCCTCTTAGTCTGCCGTGCTCCGGACTCCGGGGCTACTGTCACTTGACTCCGAGTGCGAGGACGGTTGCTTATAGCTGGTTTGGCATTCTCGTCAGCCAGCGCCTCTTGGGGCTCTGGGGTTGCCAGCCGTTTGCGCGGGTTCTGCTTCCTGTTGGGGTCCGCATCTTCCCGATAGGGCCTCAGGAGCATCTCATGGAACACGTTGTGAACCTTCCAGTCCGCTGGTAGGTCTAGCCGGTACGCTCGGTTGCCGATCTTGGCTAGTACTTCGAAGGGTCCGGTGAACTTATCTGACCACTTGTTATATCCTCCGAGGTTCCTTGTGTCTAGCAGGACCTTCTGCCCTGGTTCGAACTGCTGTGCTGCGGGACCCGGTCGTGACGCCATTTTATCGTACGTCTGCTGCAAGGTCACTCGAGCCAGTTCATGGGCGGCGAGAATTTCGTCCAGGTGGTTGTTCCCTTCGGCGTCCAGCTGCGCAATCTCCACCTCCGTAGGCCAGTCTGAGCGTGGGTGAAACCCATAATTGCAGTAGAATGGTGACTGCCCGGTAGAGGAGTGTTTGGCGTTGTTGTAGGCGTACTCGCAGATAGGAAGTAGGTCTCTCCACTTCTTACCTGTGCCGGCCGTAAACGCTCGTAGGTAGGACTCCATATGCTGGTTGGTCCTTTCCGTCTGACCATCTGTCTGCGGATGGAACGAGGTCGAGAGTCTTCTACGAATCCCTAGTCGTTCTGTGATCGCGGTCCAGAAAGCTGACACGAACTGTGTTCCTCGGTCCGATACTATTGATCGCGGGAGTCCGTGAAAGCGCCAGATGTCTTTGACGAAGGCTTGTGCGGTTTGCTCCGCGTTGATTCCTGTCATTGGGATGAAGTGCGCCATTTTACTGAAGCGGTCCACTACAACCATGACGTTCCGGAAACTTGACCGCTCCTTGGGCATTTCCACTACAAAATCCATGGAGATGTCGCACCAAGGGGTCGTGGCTAACTCTAGGGGCTGTGGAAGAGACATATGTCGTCGTCGCTGTTTGGCTCTTTGGCATACATCGCACGTGCTGACATATTTGGCTACATCCGTGGTCATTCCTGGCCACCAGTAGTTCCTGTCAATCAATTCCAAGGTTTTATCTCTGCCTAGATGCCCTGCCGTGGGTCGGTCGTGATGGTCTTCTATGACCTGCTTGACTGCATGCCCAGGCACTACCCAGCGTCCCTCATGAGTCGCTGTATTCTGATCGGGATCCCACTCTGTTGCAGCTTCCCGCAAGATAGTCTGCCGGGTCCACAGGTCCTCGGGATCTTCGTTGTCAGGGAGTTCATCCGGAACTATCCTACGAGTCCATCGACCCTCTTCTTCATACCAGTTCTGCAGAGCCGCAGGCATTCCCACTCCTGGTATGTGTACCCACTGATCCACTAAACGCACTTCCGATGAGGGATTGCAGAGGATTTCTTTACGAGGTTCTATTCCCGCTTGTGTCCTCCTGGCAAAATGTCCGGGAAGGAGGTTTCTTTCCGCGAAGTGTTCAGGTGAGAGGAGCATTTTTACTGGCTGCTCTCGAACTACTCCCCCTTCCATGGCGTACTCCGGGCGCCTGGTCAATGCGTCAGGTTTCCCGTTTTTGTCGCCTGGTCGGAAGTGGATCTTGAAGTGAAAAGGTGCTATCTTTTCTGCCCAACGGGCCTGTCTTCTTGACAGCTTCTTGGTCGTGGTGAAGTACTGAAGGTTTTGGTGATCAGAATAGATCTGGATAGGTATGTCCGTACCTTCCAGCCAATGTCTCCAAGTCAGGAGGGCGGAAACTATTGCGAGCATCTCTTTATCATAGATCTCATAGTTGACCTCGGCCTCGTTGAACTTGCGAGAGTGGTAAGCCACCGGATGTAACTTGCCATCTTCGAACACCTGTGACAAGACCGCAGCCTCTGCCCAGTCGCTGGCATCTGTTTCAAGGACAGCCATGCGATGTTCGTCGTAGTGTCGGAGGATAGGAGCGGTGGTAAATAGCTTCTTGAGCCCCTCAAAAGCATCCTGCTGCTCCCGGCCCCACTTCCATACAGCATTTTTCTTAAGGAGATCTGTCATGGGCTTGCATACCGCAGAATACCCGTAGATGAACCGCCTTAGAAAGTTGGCGAATCCCAGGAAGCATTGAAGCTCCTTCACCTTTGTGGGTATCAACCACTCAGTGATAGCCTTCACCTTCTCGGGTGAGACCTGGGTACCGCTACCTGATAGCTTGAATCCTAGGAATTCTATCTCCGTTTGGAACCAAGCAGTCTTTTTCAGGTTGCCGAATAGGTGGTTTTGCCGTAGCCGCTCCAGCACCCTGCGCACGAGAGCTACATGCTCTTCTCTAGACTTGGAATATATCAGGATATCATCCAAGTAAACCACCAGGCCCTGATCTAACAGGTCCTTGAATATGGTATTGACCATTGCCTGGAACGTCGCCGGGGCATTTGTCAAGCCGAAAGGCATTACTCTATATTCGAAGTGGCCGTATTTGGTCCGGAAAGCTGTCTTCCACTCTTCTCCCTCGGTGATCCTTACTAGGTTGTAACCGTTCTTGAGATCGATCTTGGTGAAGAAGAGAGCTCCCTTCGTCGAGTCTGCCAGCTCTGTCATGAGAGGCAGTGGGTACCGGTTCTTGACTGTAACGGAGTTTAACCCGCGGTAGTCGACACATAACCGTAGTGACCCGTCTTGTTTAGGGACGAAGAGGATTGGTGCCGCTGCTGGACTGGAAGATGGGACAATCTTACCTGCCGCTAACATTTCGTCCAGGTATTCCCTCAACGCTTTCTGTTCCGGGGGTGACAATGCATAGATAGGACCCCACGGAGGTTGGCTTCCGTCCAAGAGAGGAATTGTATGATCCCACTCACTATGTTCCGGCAGGCGTCCTGCTCCTTCAGGGGAGAACACATCTGCATAGTCTTGGAACTCTTCCGGGATAGCACTAGCGAGGGTCTCGCTTCCCGTGTTTCTTGCCCAGAAAGGGTGTGACTCAAGGGGCATGTCTGGTTCAGGCATGTGTCGTAGAAGTCTAACGACCTTTTCTTGCCAACCTTCTTCGTACATGTCTCCTTCTGTCATCATGCAACCCTTAATCTGGCATTTGATACTATTGAAGGTAGCCTTATTCTGGCCCCAATGTATCGTAGGTTGATGCTCTTCGAGCCATCGATGTGGTATGACGAGATCTTCCCCAGCAAAGGTACCTATTTCACAGGTGACTAGCCTGTCGAGGTGGTTACCAATGCGGAGTGTGAGGGGTTGGGTAATATGAGTACCGGAGTGTGGCATACGTGAGCCATCAGCTTGTTTAATGAGGAGGGTTGTGGTGCGAGTCTGAACTGGAATGTCGGCCTGTTTAACACAGTTCCAAGACATGATCCATGTCTCGGTGCCGCTGTCTAGCAAGGCTTGGACAGTGTGGGTGAAGTGTTTGTTGGTTTTAGGATTGAGCCAAGAGATCTCTATCTCGAGGCGGGTTTCTCGGGCGATGGTAGTCATTGTAATATAGGTTGTAGTAGAAATAACGAAGGATGGTTGACATTCTTCTCCTTGCGGCGGGTGAGGTCTCTTATATAGCTAAGTGCGGGGTAGCTCTGACACGTCATGCCCAAAGAATACCTTGCCCTAATCACGAGTTCTTACTTTGCATCGGCAGTCTCTCCACAGGGTTATGGCAAGTCAACAGTGCGCAGTGCGTCTACTGTCCGCTATCTGTGTGGCCCCTCTGATTTCCGAACTTCTAGACTCGAGTCTTGGTTTCTGGCATTGGCCATTGCTTTCTTGCAGTATAGTTTTTATAAAGAGTTTTTATTCCCGTGCCCTAATAACTAATTTTTCATAACCCAAAAGAAAACCATAAGAAATATAACAATTTTAATCTTCCCCGAGTGCCGTAATCCTGGCCCTAAATGCCTCGCCTTGAGGTCCCAGTTTCTGCCTTTTCTCATTCTCCCCTTCCGGTTCCTTCGCCCTCGAAGTCTTATCTTCTCGTTTCCTCTTTTTCCCACTTGATCTCTCCGTCCCACCTGTCATTCTGACTTTTGAGGTCGAGTAACATTCCTTCGTCCAATGACCTTCTCTTCCGCACCGGAGGCATTTATTTTCCTTCGTCCATTGGTCTTTTTCTGCTTGGGTGGCTCCCAGGCTACCAGTAGCTGGTCGAGGTTTGTGTGGGGAGTCCTCTCGTTCCTTTTTACGGGGACGGGACTCGTTGCGCTCCTTTTTACGGGGGCGGGGTCGTTGGCGTTTGGATTCTTGGTGCTTGGGTCCTTGAGTTTCCTGGGGTCTTGCTGGTTCTCTTCCTCGCAGGATTTTCTGGCGGGCTCTGACTTCAGCATCTTTTCTTCCCACTCTTCGAACCCATGCTAACCAATCTGAGAACTCAGATGGTTCTTCAATCGCAGCGGATAGCCTCTGTTCCAACGTGGAGTTTATTCCTGTTAGAATCATGGATTTCATGACGATTGGGCCTACTCGAGCGTCCCACTCGAGATTTTGCATCTCATTGATGTAATCATCGATAGGACCAGTTTGACGGAGATTATCCATCTTCTGTTTGGCCTGCTCTTGACTTGTGCGATTACCATACTGGATGCGAAGTTCCTGCTTGAACCGTTCCCAAGTACCGAGCCTAGGTTCTACACTAAGCCTTTCCTTAAAGTTGCGCCAAAAGCTTGCTGCACTCCCGGTGAATTCCAAGGATGCCCAAAGGATTCGAGTCTTATCATCCCAGGTGACTCGGGGTTGGAGGTCCATTAGGATCTCCATTCGATCGATCCAATGGCGGACATCTTCGTCGGGTTTACCAGAGAAGGGGATCTTGGCCTGCTTAGGGGTTTCTCCCTTGCGATGGCTGCGGGGGACCGGTGACTGCGTCTCTGCTCGTCGGTGGTGCCTGTCCCGTCTTCTCTTTGGTCTCCTATTATCATCGGAGGAGCTGGATGAGTCCGATGAGCTTGGACTGTCATCCCTCCTGTGCCTTCTTCTTCCTCTTCCCCCACCATTTCCTCCACCATTTCCTACCGCTCCCTTCTCCAGTACAGGCTCCTCCTCCCTCCTACGTTTATCGTAGGATCTTCTGGGGGGTGGAGGCGGGGATTTACTCCTCCTCCTGTTGGCTGGGGGTGAGGGTAGCGGTGCCCTTCCTTCTCCTGGGGAATCCTTCTCAGACTCAACCCGTGGCTGCTTTCCTTTAAATGCTTTCAGGGCTTCTTTCAGCATTTTCCTTAATTCTGGCTGCATCAGCAAGACTTCATTTGTCTCCTGATGTCTCCTGAGCCTCAGGAGACTCAAAAATTATCGAGGAGTCTCAGGAGACTCTCGGGAGACCCGGGAGACTACTGGGAGACTCCAGTCACAAGTTGAGTTTGCTGATGTGGATGGCGTCGGCAACGGGGGCAGGTGGCATTGGGGGTGGGCCTTCCTGTGCTGCTGTCACAGTTGCCGCTAGCCCCTCGGGTAGCTCCAGGTTTTTCTCTGCTTGCTGAGCCTGTATATAGGCTGCTAGCGCCTGGGTTTGTTGCCGTTGTTGCTCATTTTCGAGGGCCATTTGCCTGAATCTTAGCTCAGTTGCTGCCTGTTGATTCTCCGCATAGGCTTGGAACTGGTTAGCCAAAGTACCTAGGGCGGTGGTCATCTGCCCTTGTTGCCCCTCTACCTCCCGGAACTTCCCTTGTAATTCCCCCACCAATTGTTGTCCGCCTTGGACTACCTGGCCGTGTTGGTGCTCCCTTGCCCTAGCTTCTGCCTGAAGGGCCAAGTCTGTCTGAGCGGCGAGACCTCTCATGCCCTGGACGAGTACCTCGGTCCTGAGGGGTCGTGGGGTCTCTTGCTCGTAGAACTGCTCGCCGATGGAAGAGGTGCTCGCGTAGCTGGCGTCGCTCATATCCCCATCCGAACCAGAGCGCCTCACTGTAATAGTGGTTTGCCTGGTTGGAGTCTCGAAGGGGTTGAGGTCCATGCTGGCGGAGCTGCGTGTAATTCTCTTCGGGTCTCGTTTGCGGACCCTTTTCGGGGCTTTGGCTTTGAGGGGGGCTGGCTTCCATAGCTCTGTGGCGGGGGTGTCTCTGGCCCTGCTGGCTATTGTTGGATGGGCCTGGGCCATGGCGGTGTCCTTGTCTCGGACCACGATAGCTTCCGCCATGTTGTGGTCTTCCTGTGAGGTCAACGCTAGTGGGAGGGACATTTTTGAAGAATTCGATGGGTAAGTCGGGGGTGTTGATGCACCAAGGTAGAGGAGTGAACCAAGGTACTGAGTGCGCTAAGCCGTGGGAGTTTTGGCGAAGCGTGATGAGGATGGAGGGGATGGAGTTGGGCTCAAGGATACTCTCCTTGAAGGTGGCGATGGTGCGAGCTTCTGAGAAGAAGCCTTGGTGTTGGAGGTAACCGCAGTAGAGGTGTTCTGCGCTGCCTCAAGGAACGAGAAAGGAGGTTTCACAGGGGAAGCGAAGCATGTACTAATCCTCTTGATTACTACTTCTTATACCGAGTGCCCGTGTACTATCCGTACCTAGCAATCACACAAGGTAATCGAAGTGTTGTCTCGAGAAAGTAGTAGGCTCGCTTATAGTAGGAGCAGAGTTGGACAGAGAGTCCAAAGGTTTTCTCTGATTGCGACGTGGAGGCGGAGGTACCAATAGATGGCTCTCTCCACAGTCATAGGGTATGCGACCGGATAAGGTACAATATAGTGTAAAGGGATATCTCAGAAGTCACTAAGATATGGCTAATGCTAAGCGATAGTTCTGTAGCTTTTAAACTTGTAATATTGTAGACCGGATTCCGTTCGCTTGAGAGGATGATAATTCCCCTAAGACTACGGGAATCCTACTAGCTATTTATACATAAAAGACCCCCCTTAAACCCGCTAACTCCTCCAATAGCAAATCTCCCGCAATGCCCCCGCTACTGCTCCGACTTTCTACGAGGTGGGGTAACCAAGGGTCCACTCATAAGGTGTGGTAGTGGTTGCCGAGTTATAACCGAACCCCGCTTCTGGGCGTACGTCACTCTTCCATCGCGCCGTCGTACCAGGACAATACTATTGTACTACCAGTACCGCACTTCCCAGCAATCCTGTAACAAGATCGTAGTAGCTTTAACGGCTCCTGTTGAACCACGAAAGGTATACGCCTCCTACTTCATTTTTCTACCAGGTAACGGCACTAACTGTAGCCAGTAGTACTAGTTCCTACCAAGTACCCCATGGATACCGAAGGGATCAACTCACAAGGACCCATTCAGTACGACGACTCCGAATATGAATCTTAGCTTGGGGATATATGATGGCCCAGTACAGATGACTCCGCATGCAATGAGACTGGAGGACCTTATGCCATTTAGAATTCTCTGTTTCTTCAATAGAATCGAGCAATTTCTTTAGTACGCTCATAGTTTTCGGCAAGTGCGCGCATAATTCCCCAAGATTGAGGATAGGGCGATCTCTTCAAAATGCCTATGTTATGATGGGTAGGGCGCCCTATTAGACAGGCCCGGGTAGTATCTCTACTCCAGTGGTCAAGTACGCCCGTATTCGGAATATATTGGCACCCTCGGGCGTAGGGTGGTGCATGAGGGCTCTGCCTCGAGGAGCTCGAGGTAAGGGAGTCGATGAGGTAAGCATGCTCGAGGCAAATCAATTTGCTTGCTTTGAGATGCTCGAGGACAATGTCAGTGATTCCGATGGTTGAAACTGGTTGTATTCGGAGGCCATACCATACCGAACTGAACTGAATTACATGTCCAACTGAACTGAACTAAACTGAATATTGGTTCTCTAAGCCTATTTGAGAACTAGAACCGTTCTTTTGTTTGATTTGCAGGTTCATAAACTAGGTGTGTTTTAGAGTCCGGTTCTTGATTTATTAGGGCTCAGACAAAACTCAACCGAAATATTAACTGAACCGGTCTACAAAAACCGGTTTGTTTGGTAGAACGGGTGAACCATTGGAAACCCTGCTCGAGGTTGAGTTAATTATGTATTCTAAGAAAGTATTGCTTTGGCGGACCCAAATATGAGCACTATCAGCCTGCAGGCATCAACCAGACTATTGCTCAAGGCAAACAAAGGCATGGATTACACAGGTAGAGGCGCTTCGAGGTATCCGAACTAACCGGCAAATCCGCTAGAGAGAAATATTATCTAACGTAAAGTATATAAAGTATACGTGGGAAATTGCCACTTGATCATTGGGTTAATACTCCGTCAAAGACGCCTATTTGGCTAAGGGTCGCGCCGCCTATCGTCTTGTTCGATAGGGCGCACACTTAGCCAATTGTACGTCTTGGCCAACGGATCAGAACACATTGATGGTTCAGTAAGTAAAAACCCATATAGAGCCTAGAATCTGACAGATAATAGGATATGGACTGCTCAAAATAGGCAGTGAATCGTGTGAATTGATTGATTCTATGATGATTATCCAAAGTGGATATCGTCTTTCCCTTTATAGTAATCAAAAATAAAGAAAATATCTGAATAAGGAAAAGCGATGTCTATAAAGAGAATACAAAGAGATAAAGAGATAGCTGATTCGTCAGCTTCTTTATATGGAGACATTCCAGCAGAATCGAGGCTAATGTAGACCTTCAATACCGGGTATCCTTATTTTTTTTGGGTGCACTGGGCATTGCTAGTAATTGGGCAATTGCGGTAGATACCCCAGCTTTTGGAACACAACCTCTAGAATCTTTGAGAGACGCACATAACTTGAAAGGCTCTCTAAATGAAGATGTCGGTGGGTTGAATCCTGCGGTTAACTCGTGTATCTTTATGTATATCGCCTTCCGGTACTGTGCACATTGAATCGTATTCCTAAATCTCCGTACGATTACAGTTCTGGTCTCCCTAACGACCCTGGTCGGACAAGCAGATCCGGGGCCCCAGGTTTGGTGATGTCGTTGCGTGGAAGCGGTTAAATTTACTTGTTGCAAGATCTCCGTTGGCTGTTGCACTTTCCTTCAGGGCAATAACCTAACCAAATCTTGGGAGTCCTGAATTTGCAGATTTTACTAGGCCAGGGAATAAAACTTTAGAGCATGCGCTCATGCCCAAGGTAGTGCACGTCATCGCGTTAGCTTAGGGCCCGTTTGGCAACTAGACAAAATGGAGTTTCCAAGGATCAAGGCCTAACAAGAAGATCGTTGGAACAGAGTTTACAAGTGTGAAAACTCCGTTCTGGCCTGTTGCCAAACGGGCCCTTAAACTGCCTAAGGGATTTCTATTTGCGGACAAGAGGAAAAGGTAGAGATGAACTGTGTACCTAACTGATCCATCGAACTAGAGGAGGGGAAAGCCCCCTTTATATAGCATGAATTTAGGAAGGTGTTTAAACACGTTTCCCTAATGAATAATGATAGTCACAAAAGGACAAAGTATCTGAACTTGACAAGTACACGTTCGGTGAAAACACTTTATCAGAGACAGCATAGCAAATATTGTCAAAAACAACACTTTCTAGATACCTCGCTTGCTATTTAGACTAATATGAAAGAAACACACGTTACACCAACAGGCTCTGGGGGGAAGCTTGGTGTATCAGGCCTCCAGCCGACTGCCGATGGAAACTAGCGGAGGCTCGGTGGTTAGGAGAAGGTCCTAGGGGAGGAGTGGACCAGTCAGTCGTTGTCGAAGTAGATTTACGAAGTACTCCTACAATACATTAGGATAATGATCAAACGCAGGCTGATCATTTCTTGGGTGAGCACGAACTGCGAAATCCTACGTTGGTGTTTTGACATAAGGCCCTAGACTCTTATATTCCAAGCCAGCACTGGAGTAGTTCGAAATTGGAGCAGCTGTTCCCAATACGTTCCAGTCGTCTCTCATGAGTAAATATCCGCGATAGAGCCTGGCATTCAGTTGTTGTTGCTGCGCGTTGGAGGCGAAGGGCACGAGAGAACGAACACCTTTGTTTCCCGAGGATAAGTGCTTAGCTGGCCTGTATGTCAATGAAATCCACCCTGTACCCAAGGACCCACGGGCGCTATTACTACCACTCTCTATCTTAATTCCTCAATTCTATCTAGAATGGAGGCTAGAGACTCTAGACGTAGCCAGGGCATAAAATCCCAACAAGCGGGTACAAAGGCCAAGGCGTAATTAATGACCACTGAACCCTAACCTAGTATATAATTTCTCAATTACAATGACAATGTTCGTGTGGGCCGATGATCCTGGGCTAGGGCGCGAGCTGGCTCGGATTTTGAAGTGGCGCTGGAGTTAGGGCTCGGGCTCTTAGGATTATATAACCCATAGTCTGTTATTAGAGTGCAAACAAAGGGTGCTGACAGATCCTGCCTTTTGGCCGGGTTGCAAAAGGTACTTTTGTCAATTTGAAGGCATAACCTCTACGTTGATATTTTCACCACGGGTGATAAAATAATTTTCTACGGCTGGCAAAATTACTTTTGACACATTTACCGCTCCATAGGCAATTTGGCAAATGTATTATCAACTCCTAGAGCTCCTTAGACTCAGACCCTCACCCACTTTCCTTTATCCCTAAGTACCTTTCTGAATTTTATTTCCTCCCAAACGCCAGGTTTGTAATGCGACATAGCACATGCAAGTTATTCTTTTCCTTTCAACTAGGGTACTAAAAACTTCCGCGTATTAAACCATAGGTCAAAGGTTCGCTTGAAATACTATGGTACGCGCCTAGCTCTAGCATACGGATACCGCAAAAAACTCCAAAATTGGCTATCTCCGGCCAGGGATTACCTCCTTCACGATTGGCTGTAGGGCGTAGATCAGGTCTGCTTATAGTAATTTTGATACATAGCCAATCTTTCGAGTAATGGCGGTACTATCTCACAAGGCCTTGTTTGTTTGCTCTCTTCAGCCTTGCATAACTTATGATAGAACCCTAGCCCTGAGCCAACTCACCTCTTTGTAAACAAGGCGTTGTCATAACCCTAAGCCCCAAGAGCTACTAGGTGGGGTAGAAGTACGTCGATTAGCGCTTTGGTGACAAGAATCTCTACCTCTCCTGATTGTAAAGACTGGTTTCATCTCCCGCCTGATACCGGCAAACACCAAACCCCTTTGTGAGATATCTAGGACAACCCCCTGCAAAGCAACTTAGTTGAGGAGCATGGAAGTGGCAGGAACCATAGCCGGTCTTCTTCTAGCAGGAGTGCAAGTAATGAGCTTATTGGCAGAGCATAGAGAAACCTACAATAATAGTTCCACGATAAAACAACAACTCGAAGCTGACATCGTCCGATTTAGATACATACTCTCCAAGATTCAGCAGATTGTTCTCAGTGCTGGATCCATTGATCCGGAGCGGCAGGAGATGGTTGATATTGAGCAGGTTACGCTCATGCTTTATCAAGCAACTACTACATTCTCAGAGCTTGAGAATCTCTTGAACCCCTTCAATAAAACATACGATAAGAGAGATGTTAGGAAATGGTCACCCGTGGCGCGCTTTGGGATGGTTGGGATGGGGAAAAGGCTTACAAGGCTTAGTCTCCGCTTAAGGGAACATGAGACAGCCTTTGCTAATCTTTTCACAATTCTCACAAGGTATTCAACCTCAGCACGTACCCCCTGGATATCCCTCTTTCGTGTATTGACGTTTTCATGCTCTCTCAGTGAATCTCGCATGGAGGCTATAGCCACTTCCGTATGTCTCGTCGCCCCTGATAACTCTAGGATGGTAAAACAAGGTATGTCGGAAGTTGAGGGTTCCTGAGTATCAACTGACTAAGATCGCCCCAGACCACGACGGGACAAACATCATTCGCGATGACGATTCTTCTATCAGGTCAATCAACACACGCTTACGTGTCACTCGCGTATACGTAAGGTCGGGAGTGTTCAACTCTGGGGAGTACGCCCGGAGCCTGATAAGTGGGAGCGGGAGATCAACTAAAGCCCAGAGCATGATAAATGGAAGCTGGGGGTCAACTAGGATTACAATGCTTTCTAATGACTCTGTGCTCTCCATGCCGATATCTGTGGCGTCAGGAGAGGCTCACGCTAATAAACCGGTTGCCTCTGCCCCGGTGCCTCTACCTCCTCCGACAATCCCCTTCAACACTGAGAGAGACGTTGCAAGTTCTGAGATATCGCTAGGAATCCAGGTAGGGTACCTGGTCCCGCCGCTGGCCCTTCACTCCGCGGCGGAGAAAGGTAGATTTAAGGAAGTCCATGACCTGCTACGACGAGGGATCGATGCAAATGTGAAGAACGAGCAAAATCAAACTGCGTTAGAGATTGCGCTCATTCATAAACACAAGCGCACAATCGAGTCCCTGTTATTATTCCCGAAAACGGAGCTCGATGTAAAGGAAGCCGACCAGAGGTAACGATAGCTTCTCACATGCCTTGTTGTTTGAAAGGTGGGGTTCAATACACCACTGGAGCATAGGCTAACAAACTGAATTATTGTAGGAGGTTGTTGCACTGGTCTATCAAGGAAAACGAGTCCCGGATAGCTTTTTTCCTGTTGAAGAGAGGTGTTGACGCAAATACTCTGGACAAAAATGGGGTAGCCCCCTTACACTACGCCGCAAGAACCGGTAACCCGAGTACTATAAAGGTACTACTAGACCATAGCGCAAACCATGCAGTTACAGACCCTGATGGCCAGACACCCCTACATATTTCCGCTATACACGGGAATAAGGAGCATGTTGTACTACTCTTGCGAGAAGGGGCGGCCATCAATGCCAAAGACAAAAATGGGAAAACTGCTTTGAGCCTCGCACTTGAAGGGCGCCGAGAAGCCGCCTTGCGTCTCGCTCTCGATCTCGATGTGGGGAATCGGGGGCTATATTCGGAGAGAGCCCCGGGGGGTAGCGGGAACTGGGGGCGCATAGGCGGGTTGGTAGAGCGCCCCAACGAAATAACTCCCGGGGGTCTTGATTTGGGAAGGAGGTATGAAGATATTTTTACGACTTTGATTTCACGCCGCCCAGACGTCAATACCATAGACTACGAAGGAGTTACCCCTCTCATAATTGCTATTCGCGAGGGGCTAGGACCGATCGCAAGCACCTTAATCACCCACGGTGCAGACTGTAACGCCAAAGACATTACAGGGCGCACCCCACTACACTATGCGGCTCAAAAGGATCTCGAAGGAATAGCCCGGATGTTATTGGCCAAGGGCGCAGACAAAGGTGCCCTAGATGATCAAGGTCTCGCCCCACACCAGCTTGCTGTTGAGCAAAGTACAAGGCATCTTATCCAGGACTGGACCGGATATGAGGAAACACTTTGTAAGTACCTCATAGAATGGGGAACGTCAAGGTTACTCTTTGCTGACCGTTATGTAGGACACCCATTACAACGTTTAACCATGTAAATATCAACACGGATGCTGCGCTGTCCTTGAAATTTCAGTAGAACCATCTAGTATGCTAGTCTGTTCACCACCTGCTGATGAGGTGTCCTCTTTCTGTAAGATAATTGTCTTATAAGTGTTCAAATAAAGAAAGTCGTTATCTATTCATGAACTACGATACCGGATTGCTACCACTAGCTATAACACACATGTGGGTTATGTATGTGTAGCGGCCAATGCATTGACCATCGTATCAGCTTGTAGCATTGGAGCACCAAATTTATAGATACTACTCTACTCAGTTACACTCAGGCCAGGGTCTCAATCAGCTGTAACCCGGGCATATCAGCCACGCCCCCGCGCGAGAAAGGAACCAACCACCTGATACCGCAGAATACCAGGAATAACGAACGAACCGGGCTGGAATAGTAGCGTTCGGATTGGTCAAATGCCTGTTGAGCCTCAATCCGACGGAGCCAAGGCGTAAATTTTGTTGTCTTGACCAGGTAAGTGGTACTCCAGCCCAGTCCAATTTGTTATTCCTGAGATTCTGCAACATGCAGTCCGAAGCGTGCTAAGCCAACATGTCCACCAAAAGCCGGCCACATAGGGTAATGATAACTAAGATGACAACAGAAACCCCCCCGGGCCCCCTTTGGCGGAAGGTTGCCAAGGCTGTAGTGCACCAGGCCTACAGGTTCCGAGCATGCCTCGGCATGCCAGGCAATAATTCCTTTGGTGGAATTCGGTAAGCGATCCTTTGGAGCAGGATCAGCCGGGGTCAACAAAAGGATAAGTCCACATCATTTGAATTATCCTACTACTCACGTATTAAGTCCTGAGAATTCTTGGTAGCAACGGCCTCACAAAATTTCTCAGGACTTAACTAACGTGCGAGTATATGATATCTCTTCTTTGAGTTGTTAGGCATTAATGGTGCCAGACTAGGCCACAGCCAGAGCCGGAGCCAGAGCCAAGGTATTTTGTTTTAGCCACTCAGCTTTCTAACCGACTTATTGCTAGCTGGAAAGTTGAGATGGAGCTGCAGACGCTTTGTCGCCACCCAATCAAATCATTCTAACCCTGGCTCCGGCACGTTTCCAGTCTGACTTGGTAAGAGAAGGCTTGGAGGGTGACGTTGTCAACCCTGTTCACACCAGTTCAGTGTAATATCTTATTGGCTCTGACGGGCGTAAAGTCGGGTTCAAGGTGAGGATCATGTTTGCTTTCCAGAGCCAATGAAAGAATTGGTTGAAGTGGTGTGTTACACAGAGTTGTCAAAGTCGCCTTACCCCCTCTCGCACCATTATTGTGGTTGGGTAGGATGTCGGGGTATAGAGGTGTATTTTATGGGGCTGTAAATAGAGCTATTTAGCTAATCCCTGTTTTTCAAATGTTGTGCTCTTAGCTGGATTTTCATAACAAAAACTGTCGCCAAGGACTAAGTAAATATTTAGATTCAGAGGTTGGCCAAATCGCTCTAATAGAGACTTTGCACAGATGGAGCCAGCTCTATAATTATCTGGTTGAAAATGGAGCTGGCTCCATTTGCGCAAAGTCTCCAATGTGTCAAAAATGGTTTTACCTACGGTGGTGAAAAGGTGGTATAAGTACTGAATTTCATTCCTTGTGCCAGTGTAAACACTGAATATCAGTCTTCATGCTGCGCTATACTTTGTTAGTAAATCTTGAATCATTAATTCTAACATTTGTAAAGTTTTCCCAACAGGTTTACTGCTATTATGCGGTAAATGTGTCAAAAGTAGTTTTACCAGCGGTGGCGAATTATTTTACCACCGGTTGTATAGGCGCTGAATTTCAGTTCTTGTTCCCGTATAAAAGCTAAATTTCAGGCTTTATGCTACGGTATGATTATCACGAACACCTAAGGTTTCCCACCACCGGTGGACAATAGGGCTCATATATTGGCATTGTATAGCCCCTTTTCGCCGAAATGTCGGTGCTTTTGCCATCGAGGGTGGAGTTTTAGGTATAAATCATGGTATTGTTTTCACAACTGGTGGTAAAATAATTTACTACCGTTGGTAAAATTACTTTTGGCGCATTTGCCGCTCCATATACTGCTCCATATATTTGAGAGTCATTCAGGCAAAGAACTAGTACACGTTGCAGGTCGTAATTTATATAACTATTGTCTAATATAGATGTTTACAATATGAGACAAAATTCAATAATAATTTTGTGCGACTTGCTAGCTCAAGCAATAAATTTTAGACTTGAAATATAGTCGAGCTTCAAGCCACATAAAGACACCGTTTTTTTATCGTTTGTGTGGTTGTTTCTATATAATAATAAATCAAGAATTTCTCCTGAAACTAGAGCTATCCAACCGGTGGGTCCATCAGATTAAGTGCCCCAGGTACACACAATGAGACCTCCGAGTGGTGGCATGCATATTGGCAAATTTATCAAACAACTACCAATAGTTGTCACCAAAAAAACTGCAGTTTAAGAACCTTTGAGACCTTTCCGGGAAACCCAGCGCCGTTCATGAGCTATATACCTAAGTCATCAGCTTACCTAAAATCGAAACCTCTCGGAAAAGATCAAGGTACGTACGTGACCATACATCTTAAAAGAATTTTTAATAGTCTAATATAATGAAGCTGAGGAGTCTTTTCACATCGCAACCCCAAATCCGACGCGGGCAAGGTGACACGGAATAGACCTTTTAAGCCAACAGAAAAAAAAAGATCGGCAAATAAAAAGATTAGCACCTACTGACCGGAGGTAGTAGGTATGATACCCCTATGCCACTCACAGAGGCCACTATCATGGTATCAAAGGTACAACCGTGCGAGCTTACCTGATCATACCAAACTAGTATGGCTATAGCGTGTACGTCATCGACCGTCGGCTAGTTCCGACGGGTACCTGCATAAAACCCCTGATCCCCGTTAGATCTCCACCAGCATGAACGATACTAATCTAAGCCCGCATCCAGCCCTTGTGGGCGTTGTGTAAGCTAATCTAGCGCGGAGAACATCTCCCACTGAGGGATTCTCGAGCGTTTTCTTGCGAGAATTTTAACTATTCTTCAGAGGATCTACATTCAAGCAGAAGCGGGGGACTCTAGTAGCTATGCAAATAAATCAATTGGTGACTCACCCAGTGAAGGTGCCCACAGTAAATGTGTCTAGTAATTAATTATTTGTGAATCTTTGTGGGTAACGTATATATACGTAACGGATTTTCGGCGGTGTTGACATGATACATTCCTATATATTTATAAAATAATTTCTAGTATCATTAGTAATGGCCATCCTATGTGGGCGGGGGTAGAATGTTCTTCTTTCTCATGCTTTCCTTTGTGACGGTTGCTTTTATATGCCTAGTAGTACGAGGTGATGGTTTTTTACAGGATTGCCATTCTTCATACATCCCGACTATTACTGAACTGACGTGCCGATCGATGCGACATAGTTAAATATCCCACTTTTATCTTTGCCTTTTGGATCCTACAGCCATATATAAATGTATTACATGCATGGATGGATACCCTTGATGGGATCGGGAAGGTTGATATTCCTGACAAATTCCCAATAAAGTGCTTTGCACAGCTATATTTAGCAAATGCTTTCTCTGGTCTAGCCCCGTTCGTTCTCCTGCGGCTCCCTGGGCTAAGGAAAACCGTTGGACAAAAGAATTTTCTTACCGGGTGCAAGCGAGGTATTGATAGAGTATTGGGCTTGAAAGATATATTTTCCGACGTTGGTGCTCATAGCTCTCGCTTGTGGGACTTTTTTATGGGAGTACTGTGCTCTTGGCGCCAAGGCTTGTTTACACCATTTCCTCCAATGGATCAGGATTCCGTCCATGACAACTGGCCAGCATTGATACATTTAGTTGTCCCTCTAGCAGGCGGGGTAGGAAATACAAATTCAAGCCACCGTTCCCACACAAAAATGAGCTCTGCCATTAGATCTATTGGGGTCACCCGCGCGGCTGGAGAGGTATATACGCAGTCTTTCTTCTATCCCTTACACAACCTCAGTACTCCAAGGGATCCGAAATTTAGTTGAGTGACGATGGAACCATAATCCGGGGCTCTTTATACCTATATTCACTCTATACCCCCTGCTCATACCATACAACGGAGGCGGTACTCCCACTAGCCTGACTATCCTCCGCCGTTGTCCATATCGGTAGTCCATTACATAATTTCATATCGGGTGTAGGAGACGGGCCGGCCAACGCAGCCTCAGATGGTACTATGAATCTCAAGGGCTGCTACAGTTGGCAACGGCGGAGGAAACACCCGACAGTCACCCCCGACAGGCCCAAAACCACAAGTTGAATTCACTGCTGGTTATCATTCTACCCCCTAGGTATGGCCCCCAAGTCCTTATCATAGTTAGTACAGGTAGGTTCATGAGCTAAGTTCCTGCACAATGTTCTTTACCGATGCTTTAACAAAACAAAACAAAACACTAATCAACTGGTAACAGCTTGGTATAGGTCCTAGTCCCGCGGTTTTAAGCACTAGACCCATGAGTTTCACACCTCAGATGGGACAAACTACGACGAACTTACTACACCCGATACCTACCAAAACCGCAGCCCACCATTGTCTCTACAAGTTGCGCCGCACAACACCGTCGCACAACAACACCACGCCGCGTCCGCACCGCCACCCTGTGAGTGACCATTATGGTACATAGCTGATCTCGGCACCCCCAGAACACCTCCGAGAATACATCTTGCCCTATGCGGTTGGCGGAGGGGATATCACTGCGACCCACCCCCCGATTCCCAGGGACGTAATGTGAATAGTAACTATCCTCGACTTGAAACTGTTGTTTGGCGGGGATGTGAGGAAATGGTGTCATGAATATTGAGTTTTGGTGTCAATCTTAATGCCCAAGATCATAACGGGAGGTACGTGAATACCATTTAAATCCACCCTAGAATTCCAATTGGTGACTAGACCTGCCTGACATCTGAGCATTTCGGGTTGTTTTAGCTGACTTTCATGCCCCGGTTAAGTTGCGCATCATATCCTATGAACCGCTCCTGTCATGAGTACGGAGGAACGAATAATGAAACTTACTAGACCATGGTCGCCGCATCCGGCTGGGTCACTAATTGAGGTTCGAGTTGACAGTCCAGAGGGGTAGTTCTCCCTAACGTGTTTTCCGGAATGAACAAAATTAGTATTTGCTGATATAGGAGCGCGCTATGCGTTGCTGTGGCGCTGCCTAACCCCCTGATCGCTCGGCCTCTGCTGGGGAGAGGTGCTCATTAATGTTGTCGACCACCAAGGGAATATACCTTTACATATTGCCGCGGCTACGAGGCCGGAAGAGATGGTTGGTTTGCTAATTGACTGGAGAGCTAATGTTGCTCCCAGAAACAAGGAAGGGCGGGCTTATACTAGTATCCCTTGGCGTTTTCTAAACCCCGTTCGAATCAATCTGTATATATATTTAGGTCATTAGCTGGCCGGGTACCTGAAGAACTCCATATGGTAAACAAAGCGAGTACTTAATTTCAACAACAAGATTCTCGTGCATTCATGCCTCAAGTTTCTGAATAATCATGCCCTGTGGAGCACCATGCCCACGAACCTATGTGAACGCCTTGAAAATTTCATTAGCGTTTCATGAATAACCAACAGATCCCCAAATCCATTGTCGGACCTCATCGTAAAATCCTTACCTCACTCGGCCTTGGAGTATCCCCAGGATGTATGACAATAGCTCTCATGCATTAGCGCCAAAATTCTGGCTGTAAAGAAGTCCGGGTAGGCAGAACAGTCCCTAGAATCCCGAATATTCGATGAAGTTGCAGGTTTATGCATGAGAGACATTGTCCAAATGTCTCATACATGCAGGGGATAGGTCAGGAGCTGGTACTTCTGAGGCTCCGATATCTTGGCGTACATACCTCTGCATCACTGGTGTTGACGAACAGGGGTTTTTAAGCCAATAAGGGTGCCCAGAATCACCAGGCGCCAAGAGGCCTAGAGCTACATATAATTCAAAGGCCAAGGAAAAATTGGATCTTTCAGCTACTGGAGAAACATAGCTACTGGAACAACATTCGCGCTGCATGCTGGCATATGCATGCAGGTACGGCGGGTGGATATATCTATAGACCAAATACGGACTTTCGGAAAGGTCTAACATGAATCGAGAGTTAACATTTATAAGAACTTCGTGCGCTACCCTGCCAAGATACATCTTTTTCCAGATGGTCACTACCGCAGAATCTCAGGAATAATGAATCGAACTGGGCTGCTTCGGGTTGTTCAAATGCCTGTTGAGCCTCAATCCGACAAAGCCAAAGCGTAACCTTTAGTCGTCTTGACCAATAGGTAAGCGGTATTCCAGCCCAGCCAGATTCATTATTCCTCAGATTCTGAGGTACTGCACTCCGTAATGCCGAAATATAGACATACATGATAGACATACATGCAATTGCGAAGGCTGAAGAGCAGTTTACACCATGACTGGTGGTGATATTATATCCATGTTCTGTCTGTGACAACTCATGAAAGTAAGGTACGTTCGTTGCTTCCGGAATTACCTGAATGTCCTGTGCAGAGCCTTTATACTGATGGCCGGAATGGTGGAGACAGCCACAGGCATTGTAGTAGTTACGCGGTATATATATTGTTAGGACCCCTCCTAGCGCCATAATCGTTAGCCATTATCATACCCTTCTTCCACTTCAGCTGAAGATCCCGCCGGCTCCCAATGTCCAAGATAGCCGTGACAGCCAATGATTTGGGCATCTACTCCGTTTAGCACGCGTACGGCTCGGCCTGACTAAAAAGCCCCAGGCCTTTTATGGGCCAATTTAATTGGCCCGTGCTGTCCTTATGAAGGACGTACACTAAGACTAGAGACAAATAGAGCTAGCCCTACATTCCAGTGGCCTGGTTTGCAGAGGACGAGATCGGCACCAATCAGGCTACCGGAAAATGGAGCTACCTCCATTTGCGCAAAGCCTCTATTAGTGGTGTTAGTTGGCTCTATTAATCGAGGAGGGTGGGTCTAGGAACATGAATGAGCTTCTCTATCAATAATCATGCTATCTATCTGTCTTCATAATGATATCAATCAATTTTTGGAACTGAAGACTCCGGTTGTACATTTACCTTATCCTAGCACTACAGGTCATTGCATTTACTGCAAGAAATCGGCTTTCTAGTATACACCTATGCTCCAATGACCCATGGGTAGTAATCGGATGTTTATAACCACATCTTACACCATTGATATCGCATCAAGATGCTAGATTCAGGGCGAGGAGGGCGTGTGTAGGTGTGAGTCTTAATTAAACCAACGGGATAGGTGAGCCATGTTTTGTGTGGACCATGGTTCAGATCATTCTGTTGGAGCCAAGGGTCGGGGTGGATGATTCGGTAGGTTTTCGCCGCACTTTTCAGTACTCTCCAGGGATCCAACCTGAAGAAGCCGCAGCCCGGCGGAAGGTTTGTTCGAAACCCTAACCCTAGATTAATGTTACACTAAGTATCTAGTATACCGCGTGCGGGGTAGGTCTCAGGCAAAGACCAATTGGCAATGAAGCCTGATCGATCGAATTCGAATCCATCCATCGTCTCTACACTCCCAAACATTAAGGGACCAAATCAATCCGTCAACCTTTCTCCTGCGCTACAAAACGCTATACTTGTTCAGAGAGATCCACTAAGCGACCCCGCCGTCCTATCAAGGTCCACTGTCGATCATGGAGGTTGCAGCCTCGGTGGTAGGCCTTCTGGTGGCTGGGGCGCGCATAAGCCACATACTTGTGGAGTTTATATGCTCAGTCAAGAATGTTCCGGCACTAGCCCAGCAGCTAGATGACGAAGTCAACCACTTTCGCTATATACTTCTCAAGATCCAAGAAACGGTGATCGATAGTAATACACTTGATCCCGAGCGCGCCGCGCTCATTGACATCAACCACTTAACGTCCGTACTGACAGCAGCGGTTTGCACAATCTCGGAGCTGGAGTGGGAGCTGGACAGGATAAAGGCCAGTGGGAGGATCGATTTGTGGGATAGAATGAAGTGGTGGAGGGCCGAGAAAACTCTCTTAAACATCTTAGCTCGGTTAAATCGGCATGAGACGTCCTTGAATCTAATTTTCACAATTCTCACCTGGTGAGTTGCGCTAGAATAGTCAAGTTCCGGAAGCCCCTTTATACAGCTTTTTTTTGTCCATGAGTCCCGCATCAGGCTAAGCAGGTTGGTGGACATAAACTAACCCCGTTCTTGGCGTAGCGAATCCTTAAACTGGGCCTTATCGAGCAAGGAACGTCTTAGCAGCGCTTTTGATGCTGAATCGTTAGCAGCAAACCAAGGTGATGCCACATATCGAATCGGATAAATTAAGCGTACTAACCCCAGGTTAGCTAACAGTATTGCCAGCTCATCCACCAATGCCTCAGGTTCCACGATGTCTATGAGCACTACTGCTTCGTCCTTTACATCAGTTGGTAGACATGAGTTCGACTCGGCCCTATCCCGCTCCCGCGCATACAGAAGAGCCAGTGACTCCGGTTCTGTATTCTCAAGAGACACTCTTCAGACCCGCATCGGACGTTGGTCAATGTATACAGCGTACTCCAATGACTCTGTATTTTCTATGCCGGTATCCCTTCGCGAAACATCGGGCACCACCCTAGCAGATAAAGCTGTAGGTCCAGTGCTGTTGGCGATCAACGTAGATAAGCTCCACCAGCCTGGGCGATACCGAACCGATCCCCAAGGTCGGTCCAAAGGTGAGACCCTGAGAGAAATACGTACTCCGAAATATGCGTTTGGCCTTGCTGCCGAGGCAGGAAGACACCAAGAGGTTCACGACTTGCTCCAGCGCGGTTATAGCGGAAGCACGCTCCTGCCAAATGGCGACGAAGCATTAGACGCTGCAATTCTGAACCAACATGAACGTACAGTAAAGGTCCTGGTAATGTACGATTATCTCAAATGGGATTGGGGTGTCGGTAGCCGGTAAATATCGACTTTTCTTGTCATAGGACCTACCCATAATACCCCATGAATAGGCTAACCCCGTAACCCCCGCTAGGCAGCGATTAAACCAAGCTATAAAAACTGGAAATTCGGCTATAGTTGCCACCTTATTAGAGAAAGTAGAATTCGAGATAGGGGATATTACCTGGATGGAACAGATGATCCGCGGATGTCTGGAGTCAAAGGATCTTGCTATAATATCGTCAGTGTTGGACAGAGTGATGGGTGGTCCGAGCACCGGTATGGTACCAGAGGACCCTCTACCCCCCCCGGCAGCAGAAGAGCCTAGAGCCACTTTGCTAGTCCCTAGTGCTACCAGTGCTAAATTCGACATGCACAGTACCGGGATACGGCGCATTTTACGTAGAGCTGTCCAACATGGTGCTGTGACTGTTACCAAAGCACTCTCGGAGGGTGGGGCCGACGTAAATGATAAAGATCAATACGGGAGAACGCTACTCCATATAGCTGTCCAAAGAGATTATCCCAAATTCATGGAATATGGCACCACTGTACAAAGTCCGATATCGGGCACTAAAGAGCCCACTATACTCGGGAGGGAGGACATTGTGCGTACCTTACTACATCACCACGCAGATATTGAAGCCAAGGATAGTCAAGGACTCACTCCATTGGCGCTAGCAGCTTCCGCTGGCACGGCAAGTATGGTTCAACTTTTAGTCCTGCTTGGGGCGAAAGTAAACGTGTCAGATCATTATGGAATCACTCCACTTATGAGAGCAGCTAGTCGGCGCTTCTCCTCGAGGGAAATCTGCCAGATTCTGCTCAACAATGGGGCAAAAGTCAACGTCACGAACAATGCAGGCGTAACCCTTCTACACCTTGCGGCGCGGTTTGGTGACCTTTGGTTGATTGATGAAATATGCTGGGGAGGTGCAGATACTCTCGCCCGCGACTGGAGGGGTCTCACGCCTGACCAGTGGGCTAGAAACCCTGATGTAGCTAGGTTCATCGAGGAATGGAATGGGAAATTACTGGTTCAAGCTACCAAAACTGTGAGTCTCCTGCCACGCGCCATTTGTTATGTTAAATAGCCACATAGCCATAACAGAATCCCACCTAAAACCAGCGGCCAGCCCGCCCGGACCGAAAGCCAAGACCACGACGTATTCAACGGAGATCTGCACCTCGCACCTGATGGTTACCCGGTTTAGGGGATTGAGGGAAAAATTAGATGGCGGGATGTAAGGATTTATTGTAAACTATCACTCCTAATATTTTATCATACAAATTCAAGTTATACTATTATTGCCGCGAGGTATATGGAAGCCATTATAGCCAGGTTCCTAACTACAGTCCAATCCCCCTACAAGGCTCCCCCTACAAGGCTCCCCTACAAGACCCAAAGAACAATCGCCCTGTAAGGGTATGTATTCACTGCCATTCTGGGCTTTGCTCATACAAAACCACTCTGGGTATAAAGGTAAATGCCCTATAAGGTATCAATCTTTGGTCCCAACGTACCCTTATAGAGATTCAACTGTAGGTGTTTACCCTTAGAGCGACTTGGTGCTAAACCACGAGCGAAATAGATTGAGTAGAGTATCGAAAAACAAGTTCACAATTTCATTTCCACATTAGGTATAACATTTTGATTCTTATCAATAGGTGTAAATAAATATATGCAATATTGAATCCATGTATGAAGTAGAAATAGATAAATAAATAAAGCCCCAACAAAACTCTCCAGGTCTGAAGACAAGCATTGCCATAATGCTATTGAAAGTGGTGGTAGGTTCCGTGACCTATATATAGTATCACAAGATAAAGAGCGGCGCCATATTAACACATTAATGTTATAGCCAACTCGCAGAAGGAGAGCCTACTTTAAGTAGATTCGCAGTATCACCTTCTTAGAATATAAATGAGTATCGAAAGTACGATGACAAGCGTTTAGCATCCGCATCCTAGGCCTCGTATAGTCTCAACCAGCCCCATGATGCTTGAGTGGACTACTTCTCTCTACGACATATCCAGTGACTAGTATCAAAGGATTCATCCTGCCTTTTTGTGTCTTTAAGTACTGTCAGCCACGTGACATGAGAACACTCAGGAGGGCTTTTACGCCATACCTCGAGTGAAGGACAACCAGGTGCGAGGAGAAAGGTATATACTATAGAGTGAAGGAGGGACTGAAATGCAATTATCCTTCCGCTGAAGAATCTGAGGGAGGTGTCGTAGTACTGATATTTAGTGCTGTCGCTAATGGTAAGCCTGTCCAGCCCTTTCTTCCTCCGTGCGAGGCCGATCCGATTTAATTGCAGTCGAGCCCTCAAACATTGTCTTGTTCCCATCCCGTTAATGGATTAACAAAAAATAAAGTGTTAACTCACAAAGATTATGGCGTACGAACTATGAAGCTTTCTTGTGCTTAGGTTTTTTTTTTTGTTTGTTTTCATTTCTTCTGACAAGGAAAGATTGACCCTGCGTCCGGTGAGCGGGGGGGGGGAAAGGCTTTTCAATAGCCTTTTTTTTTTGTTTACTTCATTAATTTCACCCTTTCCATAGCCTACGGGCTGCATGCATGTATGAAGTACCAATCAATAAAGTCTTTTAGCCATCAACGGACAGAAATAATTTATTCCCAAGACTTCCAAGACATGCAAGTTGGATTCAAGTAGGATTTGATATTATGGTTTCAACTACAAGACTTAAGGGTACACATGGAGATATATTCGAACCCTAACTAACCCTAACTAACCCTAACTAACTAACTAAACCCTAACTAACGTCATGCTATGATCTCCTTCTCAGGGTACTTGTGGCCTCTGTGCAGGCCAAACGCATGCAGCATAGTCTTGGGAGTTAATAATTTTTTGTTCGTTGCCTTTCACACCCGTGGCTAAAGTCTCTAATAGAGGCTTTCCAAAGTGAAAGGGAAACTCATGCAGATAAGACTGCGTCTGCCTCTGCGGCTGACATGTCACTTTCTGCTAAATACTCAATGCTAAATATTCTGTCCTCGAGTATTTCTCAGTCTGCTGCTGCGTTTGTGGATAGTTCAATGTGCTAATGGCAGACCCTTGGCTGCGTGAGTTTCTATCTCACGTTGAAAATGGAAAACAGGGGTCAACTGAAAGCCCCTGATCACAAAGATCATATGGTTTTGTGACATGGGTTAGGGCCTCTCTGTTGCGCCATTGACGCCGGAGAGGGTGGGAGTGAAGTGGCCTTCTTATGTAGAGAGGTGAGAGCCTGGATGTATAGGCTACATAGCCCATTATATTTTCCTCTCGTGGTTGGAGAATTTGTGCGACGCTAACTCCGCGCTGGCGTAGCTTAGAAAAACATTTACCAGCAAACTCAAGCTACAGTCGCTCACTAAGTAAAGATTAACACAGGGTGTTGGCGGACAGGGGATCTCAACAGATCACAATCATTGAAAGAGTTAGCTTTGCTGTTTCCCACTTATGGTATTAATAGAATTAGCAGAGCGAGTCTTCCCTTCCTCCCACCAAGAAGAATACATCACTACACTTTATGCTTCATCTTTTCCAGGTGGATATGTAGCTACGGGGGCATCACTGGTACCCGCGCTTGCTAGGGGATGGTGATCCAACCCTGGATGGGAGGTGGATGCTACCCAAAGCCATTTTGGGGTCAGCACATTGCCTCGAGATACATGCATCGCAGTGCTTTTACTACCTTAGGAAACCGGGCACGTGAGCTAGATTATGCTCTGTGTTTCCTGGATTACCCATCTCATTTCTAGACATAGAATTCTGCATACGTACATTGTGGTTGGTATTTACGCCATAAATGCGAGACTAGGTTAATATGTACTCACTAGAAAATAAAATGTGGTCTGCACGTCCGAGGTACAGCACCTAGTAGAGTTCTGATTTTTTTGTTTGGGCATATACATGAAAGACGGTCACCATGACCATAGAAGGACCCGTTCGGATGTCCTGTCTTATCCGTGATAATCTGGGCTCACTAAGCTGCTTTGGGCATTTCTGTGCGTTCGGAAAGATCCTATTCTCTATGTAAACCGATCAAAAAATACATCATCTACGCTTATCACTCTTAACGTGTTATTTAAAGGGATCAAAAACCTTGAGCTACGGGTAAAAGAATCCAATGATGAATCCTTAGTTCCATCTGAAACATTTACAGTGCTTTTTCTCTTAAAACATTATGTTCAAAATAATATAAACATCAGAAAAGCGGTGAGAAAAAGACACCATGGAAATGACTCCAACTCCCTTTTACAAAACCCTACCCTATAAACCAATCAAAAAATTTACATTCCGGTAGAGTCCGCGGGCATCTAACAATCCGACAACGCTGTTTCACCGCATAAACGCCAATTTTGGGAATCACCACCTTGCCACTCCCGGGAAAGGGGGATGGGACGGTTGCCATCTACGGTTTCACCGGGAACACAGTCATCACCGGGTCAGCAATCAACAGGACTTCAAAAATTTCAGATTTTAGGCTAGAGGGAGCCAAGTGCCCAGAAACACGTCTCTTGACTATTTTAGATGATATCTGCCAAGGTTGAGTCTGGCGACCGGTTTCTGGCGTGGGTAGCCTGCCAGGAGCTCAAGATTTGGGAATTTTGGGTGTTGCCAAACGCTCTAATAAATAATTTCTTCTCCCCCCTTTGGGTCTTTGAAAGTACCACGACTAAGTAACTATCACCAAAGACAACAAAAAGTACTTCCAATATATTTGGCTTTGTAGTAGACTGGACCAGGGATACCTGATCCCGCACCCTACCAACATTCTGCAGGCCCCCGGATGGCCCCCGCAGCTGTTCCGGCGCAGGGGATCGTTTCTTCTCCCCGCGTGGTGGTTGTAATATTGTCTCCCATGTGTTACCTTTGTGCCGCAAGCTGCCTACAGCTGCCGATGGTTGTTGGGTGTTTCCCTTTTCTGTTTTCTTTACCCTGCCCGATCCTGGTCCGTTTCTGCTTTTTGTGTTTTTCCGAGCGTGCGTCCTCACCTAGGAAAGATTATGGCATCGTATATTAACGAACCAACAGGAGGCCTTTTGCCCCGGCGGCACACCGTGGCCGGCAATGCTCGCAAGGGTATGGGTAGACAATGGGCACATTTGGGCCCCCAGGCCGCCTATACACCACCGCTAACCGCGCGTTGCAGGCCGGGCGCACTCCCGGGCTCCCACGGCAGCCATCCATGCACACCGCACACCCGCTCCCAACAACCTCTTCACCCTGTGCGCCCATGCACCCGCTTTCCGCGCTGTACAGAACCCGTCACCCACCACCGCACATGCCGACCCACCCGACGCGAGACGGCTACTACAGACAACCTGCGTCCGCCACACGAATCCGCCATACATCCGCCGGCTCCCAACAGCGGCTGGACAAGAGCCCCGCGGAGCAGCCAGTGCGGTTCTAGAACGACTACTTGTCATGCGCAATCACTCGGTCACTAATCGTCACTCGCATATCACGTGATCCACCGAGCAGCCGCTAGAAGGCCGATCAGCCCGCGCAGACAGCGCCGACGCCAGTCAAGTCCGGCGTTGAGCACATCGGACAGACAGCCTGCGCGGGCCTCGGGTCGCGGCGTGTTGGCAATGTCGCGCCGCACCCCGTACCGACACCGTGCAAGGTCGGCTGCGTCCATCCAGCTAGAGCCCTTCGGTCTCGTGGGTGGTGGTGCTATGCTGTCGGGGTGCGACGCTCTTTCTCGCTATCGACAGTACACATATTCGCACAGATGGGTGTACGTCGGCGCGCGGACAGTGGGGTAGGCGACCCACACCCGGACCCCCGGGAACGAAACGAGTTCCACCACACCGCTGCGATACAAAATCCCGTATGGGCACCCGGAACCTCCACCACGCTCGACACAGCGCAGAAGCAGCCTGGATGAGGAAGTATGATACCCACGTTTGCATGGTTGCTGCCGTTACACCCCGCTCCCAACATCGTACCAAGCTCTACATGCCGCGCCCGCCACCACACAAACGCGCCGAACCCCTCTGCGCAGCCCTGGGTGGAGGGGGGTGCCGTGTGTTTTGTCTTTTACATACTCCCCCCGATCAGAGAGAAAACGTTTATGATACCATGTAAAGCCAGGGGGGTAAGTTTAAGGTACCACAACCCGTGAAAAATTACCATGACAACCAAACAGAATACAAACACTCTAGTAACGGTAGCCAGTTCTCTATCCTCAACCATCGACTATCATTTACAATGTCAAATCCTAGCGAGGTTGGCCAGTTTTTCCAATCCTTTGATGCACTTAAGACAGTTGTTCAGGATTGGTCCATCAAAGATAAATTCACCTATAGAACTCGGTTAAGGGACCGCCAACGCGTGGATTTCTGCTGTCATTCCTTCAAAGAGGGGTGTACTTGGAGGGTTTTTGCAACAAAGAAGGATAACAGTGATGTGCAAGTACGGATTTTAAATATGCAGCATTCTTGTATAGGAGCAGCTCTACCATCACGGCCAACAGCAAATTCTCAATCCTGGTTAATGCGAGTGGTACCCACTCTTCTTATTGTCAATCGTGACACGACAGCACAGGATATTATCAATTCTATTCAGTTACACCATAAAGAACAAATAACCTATCAAGCCGCACACGAAACTCGGACCCGACTTCTCCAAATACAAGCAAAACAGCAAGCAAAACAGTTTGAACGGATTCCAGAATACCTCATCACTGTCCAGAAAGAAAATATGCAATTGTATAGCAATTTGCAAGTACTTCCAAATCAAATCGAAAATACTACTGTTTATTTCCGCCGGATTTTTATCTGTCCATCACAGTCTCAAATCTCTTTCTCTCACTGCCGACCTTTTATTGCTGTTGACGGGACATTTCTTAAATCGCACTATCAACAGACCCTCCTATTAGCCGTTACAGTGGATGCAAACAATGATTATCTGTTACTCGCTTGGGCAATTGTGGAAAGCGAGAATATCGAATCATGGTCATATTTTTTTCACCACCTAAAAGCCGCAATACCCGACATCTGTACTGCAACTATAATGAGTGATCGCGATAAAGGACTACTGTCAGGAATGGATGTGCTTGGAAATGGAATAGTTAGGCTGTATTGTCTTGAACACCTCCGGCAGAACTTTCTACGCCGATATGGACAAACAAATGAGATGTATTTCTGGAAAGCTGCAAATGCAGTTTCAGAAACAGATTATTTTACAGCAATAAATCGATTACGGCAAGAACAAGGGTCTGCTGCGGATTATTTGCTAAGTATTGACAGGAAAATGTGGGTTACCGCATTTATTCCAGGTGGAGTAAGCAGAAGATTTGGTCAAAAAACATCAAATGCAGCTGAAGCGATGAATTCAATCTTAGGAAAAGCAAGAGAACTACCAGCCCTTGAGCTTCTTCAAGAGATTTGGCACTACCTAATGGAGTCAAGATTTGCTAAACTGGAGGCGTCAAAAAATATTGCAGCTGGAAAAATCTTTACCCCGTATTGTGAAAAGATCCTTATACAAGAACGTCAAACCGCTAGACAGTTCCTGGTCCGGAGGGGTGATGATCAAAATGCGCTTGTTATCAAACCTGGACCGGAGAATTTAGTTTGGACTGTTAATTTGGAGGCCCGCACCTGTTCCTGCCGAGAGTTTCAGAACTGTGATATTCCTTGCCAACATGCAATCGCCTTTATCTATGCTCTTGGACACCGTCTGGATGCATACATATCTGCAGCCTTTCTTACGGACACTTGGAAAAGTACTTATTCAGAAAATCTTCGCCCTACCGCCTTCCTAACAACATTAGCGGAACCTCAAACCCAAGAGTTAAACAACCCACCGGAAAATCTTGGCGCTATTCTCGGCACTAGTATCGGCGCTACACCAGCTGCCAATGTGGAGGAGCGATTTGAGGACCCTATACTAGAGGCCAGAATGACTGTTATAGCCCCAACTGGTCGGGTTACTATAGGAAAGAGAAAGAAGGCCAGAGGAGTTATTGGCCAGAGGAGCCGTGCTACTGGGAAAATCCAACAACAATGCTCTAGTTGCGGGCAGAGTGGGCATAATGCCAGGAGTTGTAGGATCCGTACTTTTAAGTAAATTAGCAGATAGTCACTTTGTATTTTATTGCTTTGTATTTTATTGCTTCAAAGTTTCCTTGTCATGGTATTTTTTAGCGGGTCATGGTATTGTAAACCAACCCCCCCGGCTTTACATGGTATCATAAACGTTTTCTCACTCCCCCCGGAACGAAGCGGGCCGGACCCCGCGGGACATATCGCGGAGTAGGCAGCGGGTGGGAAGAAAGCTACACAGTAGAGAACTTCCTGCGGGAAAGCATCGAACTTGTAACTACTCAGGGCGACATACATCTCCGAACCCTAACCCACAGAGCTAAAGTGTTTCACACCGCTATGAAGAAACAGCTTTTCAACATGACGTAAAATGCACGAGCTGCGGACAGAATCCCTCGTTGACACGTTCATCTTTGTGTGAGAAAGGGCTCTACACTCCCTGATACGGGTACTCGATCTTTGTTCTTCGGTTGTAGCCTGGGGGGACTGACAAGGACGCAAGCTCGTGCTGCGGGTGTGTGATATTCCCCTACTTGTCCACATGTACTCTCATCACAGGTCGGGTGCGCAAGTCCACATTTACAATTGCCAGATTGGGAGACAAATTTACCTTGCGCATATTCTCCAAGTTACACACTCTGTCGCTGCATACAACCCGCCCCAGCCCCAGCCCCAGCCACCGCCACACAAGCGCATCAGGCAACCACCACATCACACTGTGTCTTCTGCACCTCCGCCCACACACCTTCACAACACACAATGACACGGCGACGGAGAAGGGTTATGAGCACGTCTACACCAGAGCCAGAGACAGCAGCACCACCACCGCCGGCCCACGTCGATCCTCCAGAGCTGATATTCCCGCTCCTCCCGATCGTCGGCGCCGCCGAAGCAGCACCAGTCCCGCCGCCCCCGACCCCCCGGCCACAGTCGCAGAGCCGCCCGCGGATCCACCCGCTCCACCACCTCCACCACCCTCCCCACCGCCACCCCCCCTCCCGTTCGCAATCCCCTACCCCTTCGCCCCCACCCCCCTCAGCACCCGCCTCCTCGAACCAACACCCCCCTACCTCCCCCGCATCCCGGGCTCAACCGCCCACATCAGCGCGCTCCTGCCACCCCCCATCCCCGCGCTCCTCTACGCCCTCCCAGACTTCACCTTCTCTGCCCCCGGCTCCACCACAGAACCCGCCTTCGTAGTGCGCGACTACAGCTGGCTCGGCCTCGTGCGCTCCTCCTCCGACCACGATGCCACCGCCACAACCGCCTTCCTCCGCGCCCTCATAACCCCCGTACGTCCCCCCCGCCCCCCTGGGTCCGCACACTAACAACCCCAGCGCACGGCCACGCCCACCCGCGGCCGCACCCTCAGCATCGCAACACTGACGCCCTCAGCCGCAACCGCACTCCTCGTGAGCGGCGTCCACGACCCACAGAGGCACTGGGACACCTTCCCGTTCGACGTATGGGTGCTGCGGTGCCTATCCGGGTGCGGCGGCGCCCTCCACGCCGCAGAGTGGGGCGTCAGCAGGCTCGTCAACGGCGTATCCGTATGTCCCCCCCCCCCCACCCTCTGCGGTAGCACTAACGCGCAAAGTATTACGCCGTGTCACTCCCGTATCCGGTGCTTCACGACGGCGGCGTGACGTACCGCCGCTTCACGGCCGCGCTGACAACGCATGGACCAGCGGTCGGCAACGAGGCGCCGTGGACGCTCGTTGGCGTTGCCGCGCCGGTCGCGCTGCCAACGGGGGGCACTGCTGCCGAGGTCCAGCGCTGGCTGCTCGCGTGTCTCGACGCAGTCGTGGAAAGCTGGGAGACGGCGCTCACCGCGCTGCGCGGCGGCGACAGAGGGGTTTGCTCCGCCCCCTGCCCTGTGTGTGTGGCGCTGACGTGATGGGTAGGACCCGGTTGTGGTAGACGGCGTGGAGACAGCGGGGGGCGAGGTTCTCCGGGCGTGGCGGGCGCAGCTGGCGGGTGCGCGGTTGTTGCTGGTGATTGTTGAGGTGCCGGGAGGGGGCGCGTGGGCGGGGGTGGCGCGGCTGGTGGAGCGCTTGAGGGAGTGTACGGCTGTTGTGGAGGCTGTGCTGGCGAAGGTTTGGGCCCTCTGGTGTGTGTTGGTGGTTGCGGTGCTAATGTGTGGTAGCCGGTTGGGGGGGTGTCGTCGGTGATGCCGGCGCCGGCGGGGGTGCCGCCTGGGGAGGAGATGCTACTACGGGCGGGGCCGGCGGCGCGGTTTTGGGACTGTGTGGCGGTCGTGGAGGGGGTGCTGCGCGTGTGGTGGGCGGGGCTGGTGGGGCGGTTCCGAGACTGTATGGCGGTCGTGGAGGCGCAGGTTTGTGCCCTGCTTGTCGTTGCCGGTTGGGGCGTTGCTAATGGGTGTGTGTGGCAGCTTACCGGCGGGGCTCCTTTGGCGGCGTGGGAGGAGGTGGTGGCGGTGGGGATGGCCGTGGGGGTGGGCTTGATGGTTGCGGGGGTGGGGGTGCTGATTGGGGTCTTGGCGCTGTGGATGGCGGGTTGGAAGGGCGGGCGGGCGCGGGATTCGAGGTGGGGGGGTGCGGCGTACTGATGTGCCGTGGACGTGGATGTTTTTGCGCCGGGGGGGGGGGGGGGAGCGGTGTTGGCGGTGTTTGCGTCCGTGTGTCTGCTGGGGGTGTTGTATGTATCTAGTGTCCGGGGGCGAGGGGGGTGGTATATGAGATGGCTACGTAGGTTTTTTTTGGGAGGTTTCTGGCGGGGGGGGGTGGCGGGGGGAGTTATGATATACTTGGTTGGTGGGGATGCAGGTAACATAATGGCATTGCATGCATGCATGTTTTTTTCTTTTTCTTTTTCTTCTTTGTCGAGCTTTGATAATACACGCTTGTTGCCCGCCCCCGCAGATCCGGGGGTTATACGTTGTGCCTGGT
Source organism: Morchella semilibera (assembly GCA_009192285.1). NCBI lineage: Eukaryota > Fungi > Ascomycota > Pezizomycetes > Pezizales > Morchellaceae > Morchella > Morchella semilibera. The sequence goes on along the minus strand of WBVU01000021.1, from coordinate 376,794 downwards.
ATCCCTCCGTCTGGCATGATATCTAGAGATCAATCGTAGCTGCTAGTAAAGCCACACAACCTCTTTCCTGTGGGGGAGGTCAGCTTTTGCCAGACGCTGGCGGGGGGGGGGGGTTCTATTCGTGCGCAGTGGGTATGGACTACCAACCAACCAACCAACCAACCAGTCGTTCACGGTGGTGGTGCGTGGCTGTCAATCCGTTTGGCTTGAGGCGTTTGGGTTGTGGGTATAGGGGGTTCGAGATACTACAGAGCCGGAGGCACCGGGGCCGGAATCGGCGCGCGGCAGACGTTACTATGCGCTAGTACAATGACGAAGGCATGCGTGACGCGCATAAACGTGGAGATGCCGGGTTGGGCAGGAGTGCGGCTAAACACCCCACAGCGTGCTGAGATAGAGCCTGTTTCAAGAGAGAGACTGGTGGTCATGCCAGGACTCCCCCAAATGAAACAAAATGCCGGACACTTCCTCTACAACCCTAACCCTAACCCTAACCCTGCGCTGGGTTGGGGTTGGTTGGTATGGTGGATGTTAGTCCCGTCTCGTTCGTTGCACCAACGGGGGTGAGATGCGCGTGAGCTGGCTGTGTGTGCGTGCAGCTGGTGTTCCGGGGCATGTAGCGGTATGTGCAGGGTTGGATGTAAAGGTCCGCGGGCAGGAAAGGGAGAGGGTTGGTTTGCGCAGGTGGGGGAGATGAAGGGTGTGGCTTGCAGTTGCTGGTCGGATATGGAGATGAGATGGGTCTTTGGGTTCCTCAGCCTTTCAAGGCCGTGACGAGGTGCTGGGGTTGGGCTTGGGTGGTGGTGTTGGGCCGGAGGAGGTGGTCTTTGGTCTGGTGCGGCTGGGTTGGTGTTTGGTATTTCCGGCGCTGTACGCCTATACTGGGTGGAGGTCGATACCCCACACACTAAGATAGAGTCTTTCTATACTAGTAGGATATAAATACCGTGGGTAGGAGTACTGTGGGTGCGTAGGGGGACTTCTTTTTCTTAGTGCCAGCTCCTAGTGTCAGTATCCCTGACCCTGACCCTAAACCCGCAGTTCCTACCACTAGCAATCGGAAAAATACGTATTTTAAATAAAAGACATATCAATAATACCATACATACAGCACCCTTGTATGCCGAGCTGCCAAGAAGAAATTTTTTTTAAAGGTTGTGGATCATTAAATCTTGACCTAAATCTCAATCGTCATCATTCACCAAATCCTAACCATGATCCTATTATACCTCGAGAATCTATTGCTGTAGGTCAGCGCATTGTCAACCCGTTATCAAATCCACCTGACCTAACCTTTTCGCATATCCCTTTATTAGCTCAACATGCGCCGAGAAAATCCGGTCCAAAAGGGTCTACATCTAGATTACCAGCATACACCTGCTGCTAAAATGCAACCCTAACTAACCTTAACTAACCCTAACTAACATCCCACTTGCACCCAACATGCATGTCTTTGAGGCCTTGTAAAGAAGTGGTTTTTTGTTTGTTGCTTTAAAGTGTCTAATCTTGTGCTACTTTGATTAGAGTCTGTTAGCCAATGACCACCATAGTCGTTAACACTAAATTGAAATATCCAAGACTTTAATGCATGCATTAGGGGAGCCTTGGCATGCATGGTATGAGGAATACCGTGAAAAGTGGACAATAACGAACGGGGCGGACCGAGACTGCAGGGTGAATACTGCCTTAAGCTTCTTATTCGTCGAAGGGGTGTTGAATCAAACGGCGTATGGTTAAGCACGGAGTTCAAAAAACGATATCTGATATGCCTCTATGTATGTACCAGAGTCTTGGGTATTTCAATTTAGTGTTACCTAATGGGACTTAGGCTCATAAATGTTGTCGGAAGCCGTTGGCCGGATTATCGATCCAATTAAATACTGGCTATCAAGTACGTATCCCTTTATCTAAAATCGACCATTATATCCCAAACCCCCCAGAACACCAGGACTTTATTTATTTTATTATTGTTATTTTCTCTTTTACCGACAAAACGTTTTCCGTAGAGACACCCAACACCTGCTATCTCGCGCAGAGTCGGTTTCACAACGCCTAACAAGGTTAACCGACCACAGGGAGTATCCCTTAGAACGCCAGGCCAAATCGAAATCAGAGTGACCTAACGCAAAATAGAAATCGGGATATTAAGCACGCCTATCCCTTAAGCTGTCATATGCTGACCAAAAAGCCACAGCAATTGCGGACAAGCAATTGGTTAGAGATTGGTTCAGATCCAATAATTGAAGGAATTCGTTAGCAAAGCCACACTTTTGGCCCCCACAAAAATGGTCAGCACTTTGGTGACAGCTTAAGGGATAAGCGTAGTAACGACAGAAATTATCATACCTATAAGTGACGAATTGTACGTTGCAAGACAAACATTCATATCAGTCTTGAGTTTACTATATCACGATTTCCACTTTGCGTTAGGTCACTCTGATTTCGATTTGGCCTGGCTTTCTAAGGATACAGATGGGGACTTTTCCCTACCCCCGCAGCACAAGGAAAATTGATATGAATAGAATCGTCTGCAAAATAAGTATTTCTGTTGGTTTTCCTTGAATTCTCGTGCTCGCCCCCGAGTGAAGATGTCCAGTGGTTAAGGACTAGCCTGTTACCCAGTGGTGGATAGTTACCATACCCCTCACCGGACACGTACCTACACTTAAGCTCGATTGGTTGAGAAGAGGTTGACCTGTTACTCGCTGTCAAGTCTGGTCATGCACACCCGATACTTTCCAAGGCCACCAGCTAAACTACATTAAGCTGTTTCCTTCCTCTTAGAGTAAAGATCCTCGAGATTTTGCCGTAACCTGCGCGCTGCGCAGTTTAACACCCTGATTGGTGCCGCGTTGGTTTGCAGGTTAAGAACACAGTAGAGTACCAGTGGGCAGCTAAATGGCGGGTGGTGTGGCCACGTGGGTAAGGTTTTAGGCAGTCTGGGTGGGGACGAAGCTGGGAAAAGCGGGGAAGGTGGTGGGCGAGGGGCACCAGAGTCTACCCACATCTACTCCCACTATATACCTTAAGCTTGTACTTGATCTTTTTTTGTGAGAGTAGCAGAGGGATCTTGACGGTATCAGATATTATGACACTCAAAATAATTATGGATATACCAGCGGGCGCTGGCCCGCCCAACGCACACTCACCGGGGTCCCCCTCCTCCTCTGGAGTAGGACAGCAGCCGCAGCCCCCTCAAACATCACCGCCTGCCAACCCCCCCGCCCCCATCCCAACTCCAGTTCCGCACCCTTCATCACAATTACCAACACCCTCCGCTGCCGCCACTACAACCCCCCTCCAGCTCAACAGCTCACCTCACCCCTAGTAACACCCCCCCAATCCCCCGTACTTCAACCTCTCTCCTCTGCCCCCCCTCTCCCCCCCCTCCCCAAGAAAATCCCCTTCCCCTTCGCCCCCACTCGCCTCAGTAGACGCCTTCTTGAACCAAGGCCATCCTACCTACCCCAGATACCACCATCCTCTTCCAGCTTTACTCAGAATGTATGTCCTCCCCACCCCCCACTCCTCTATACGTTATCCGACTTCACCTTCACCGACGCCAACGGCGCGCCAGCATTCACGATAAACGAGTACAAACGGACGGGACTTGCCCACTCCTCCTCCTCTACTTCTAGTGAGGACGAGCAGATAGCTTTCCTCAGGCGCCTAATACAGCCAGTACGTTACCCCCCCACTCTAGAGAACTCCCTTTAGTTCTTGAAGCTAACTAGCGAATTATACAGCGGGTAGGCGAGCACGCCCGCGGGCGGATAATCACGATACGGTCGAAGTCTTCACAACTGACGCCGTCGGCAGCGACAACGATACTACTGAGCGGGGTTTACAAGCGGAGGCAGGCGTGGGATACGTGGGCGTTTGATATATGGTTTTTGCGCAGCCTTACCGCGTGTAAAGCGGTTAATAGCGGTGGGAGACGGAAAAGAATCAGGACCGAAGATGACAACGATGGTGCCGGCGAGCATATATCAGGGCAGGTATGTGAAAGTTGGGGCATGAAGAGGGTAGTAGGTGGAGTGAGTGTATGTGTCTCTTGTTCCCTTGCTCTTCTATGTGTATTCCGAGGGGCCGTTGGCGGAGGTACTGGGGAGTGCTGTAAATGCTTGGAAGAGTTGGCGAGTGGGATGCTCATATGACGTATATAACTGACACCCTCCTGACCTTACTGCAGTACTACGCCTTGTCCCTGCCGTACCCCAAGGTTTCCCCTCCTTCTACCATGACCACCTCCACCACCACCTCACCGGTCCCTCTCACATCCATCACCGACCGGCGGTTCAGCGTCGCGCTCACAAACCACAACAAAGGCAGCAGAGTCAGTAATTCTGCCCCATGGACGGTCACGTCCATAGGCGCGCCTGTCGCGCTACCCGTCGACAGATACGGGCCTATGGACATAGGAGGGGAGAGGAATGGAGTAATATTGGTCGGTGAGTGGGTGCGCGCATGTGCATGTGCGGTAGTTGGGTGCTGGGAGGAGGCGATAGGTGGTGTTGTGGGTAATGGCTGGAAGAGGGAGGTATATTCTTCTTTTTTTCTTTCTTTCTTTTTTTCTTTTTTTTCTTTTTTCGGGTTGGGTAGAGTGGGCTGACAAGGGTGCAGGACACCATCCTGATCGAACAGAGAGAGGTGCCCGTGGAGGACCTACTGAGGAGATGGAGCAGGCAGCTGCACAGTGTGCGTATAGACTTAGAGGTGCAGGGGGTGCAGCCTCTGGCGGAATGGCAGGGGGAGCGGGATGTGGAGGAGTTGGTGAGGAGGATCAAGGAATGTGAAAAGAGGGTGAGCTTGCTGATAGCTGAGGTCTGCTGACCCTTCTTACCTTTTGCTTTCATTGCTTTCTTCTCTTTTAGGCTCTCTGGCTAGCCGTATGGTAGCTAGCAAACACGGGTGCTGACTTTGGTTTCCAGGTCGCCCAACCATCTATATCTAGCAGCCTCCTCGCCACCCAGAACCCCTTGTTTAGCCCGCAAGGTTGGCTACTGGCACTGGGAATGGCGATTGGTGTAACGGCAAGCGTGGTAGGCTCTCCCCTACCCCCTTCCCCGCTTTAGTTGCTCCCGCCTGCCTCCCCCGGTATAATACTGCGGTTCTTTTGGGTTGTTTCAGGGGGGTGGGCGCTGTGGAGTGGGTGATGTGACGGTCTGGATGTGGGGATGATGCTTTAGTGTATGACAGGGCCTGTGCTGATGGACCGGCTCGAACCTCGATAGACGTGGACGCGACGGCGGAAGTCGTAGGCGGCTAAGGAGTGGTGGTGGTACATCTGGTGGACCGAGAGGGAACTTAGCCCGGAGCGCCAGTATTTGACAACAGAATTAAAAGCTACAGGCGGCAAAAGGGGCAGTATGGCAACTTTTTAGGTTCATAGGATCGTGTTCTATGGCATGTCTACACCTATAGTTACCTATGTTTGGTTTCCTTTACTTTTTATCTTTCTTGATTCTCTTTAGTTTTCTGTGATTAGCGTTTTCAATCAAACCCGATTTGGATTAGCGAAACGAGACTGGGGCGGAATCCAAAATGAATATATGTGCCTTCATGAGGGTGTACGCTGTAGAATGTTCTTGTTGCTATAGCACCAGGAAGAATAGGTCCTAACGTAAGTGATGGTGACATAGGAGCGTCTATCTATATAATATACATTTTTTGGCGGAGTGAGGTCCGGATAGTCTTCCTTGATGATAGGGTATAGCCTGCCAGGATAAACCCGGAAAAATGGGTGTGGCCAAAACGCACCAATCAATACTGCACGACAGGCACAAGGCATGTCGGAAATATGGCCGGAAGACGTTAGACATCAGCGGTGATATGGTACACCACTTCACGGGCTGGGAATATTGCCTGAACCTCTTGATATGCCAAAAGCATAATAGACAACATCTTGGCTGATTGGGAGTTGAGCGTACATGCAGGAACCCACCAAACCCTAACCCTACCCTCGATAAACATAATCCAGAAATGGAACTCTAGTGTTTGAAGGCTATTAGACAGGCCTGGTATGCCGACATTTGCAAAGTGTGCAGAGGCGGTTCTTTTTATTCTGGCGGCGGTGAAACGCTAGTGGCCTATGGGAAGACTTAGTCCCCGCACACCGCAAATACTAACTGGTCATAGTTGTATATCTCTACGGCCTATAAATTTGGCCGCCGTAAGGACATATAGAACTCCTAACGCCGGCGCTTATCGGCGCCACGCCAGCGTGAGATGCAATCACCTGTGCCCGGGTGTGTAAAGTTCGTAATTCAACCAGAAATTATCGCGAGGTGGCGTCGGGAGTTGGGAGGGGACATGTCAGGTAGGCCGCTAATACTAGTGCCCCAATATATGTGTTGCTTCCGGGCGCAGTCGACCGTTGTGCCTCGGGCTATCTGTCCGGTGTACCCGGGGGGTCCTTAAAGTGATGCAACGAGGTCAATATTCTGGTGTAGCGACCACCATCAAAGCTAGATCCAGTCAATTTTTTCCCACTGATATTTCTATTTACTATTATTATATAGCTCCACTTGATGCAACTCGACAAATATAATTTACTTCCCGACTTTTGGGCATGGTGGCCAGTGGCTGCGAAATTAGTGTTTTTTGTTGCCGTCGCATCACTTTGAGGACCCCCGGGGTACATACATATATGTGACTGCCCCATACGCCCTATAAGGCACCCCTCTTGTACTCAGTACTGTAAAAGTAACGAAGTCTACTACATATTTCTATACCATATATTTATTAATATTACAAAACGACAAGACACCGTAATAACGAGTGATACCTTATGATGCCTCCGAGAAAATTCAATTAATTTATTATTCCCCTGACCAAGTCGCCGGCTTATTGCTATATCCAAGGACGAAGTCCCCACCCACTAGTTCACCGTGAAGCGTGCCTGTAGACTCGCTCACGGGTATGTGGTGACCACGGGTACGTGGGGATCTTTCTGTCTCAACATGGTGAGTACCAAAATCAATTTGCAAAAATTCATAATTCAAGACCATGAACTACCCAAGCCTCATACGCTATTTCGCTTTTACTTGTTTTTATAAGTTTAGCTGTCCTGTGGAAGGAGAAGAAGTAGGAATTCCCACGCACCCGTGGTCGCCACATACCCGTGAGCGACTCTACACCTAGAATCTCTTGGCGGATGAGAGTAGATTCGGGTGACTTTTCCCTATGGAGTTCGGAAACGGCATGTTTACTCGCTTTAGGAATGTGGGAGCAGCAATATGAATGCAAGATAAAGCTGCGCTGGGTTCGGCTACCGCAGTGATTCGTCTCAGCGGACGGTTACACAGTCGTCGAAGTTGCCTTTTACAGCAAGATTAGAAGACAAATGACTAGAACAATTAACTTCAACGTCAATATGAGTGTCCACTCGAATTAATGCGGTACTTGATTTCTGGGCGTCGAACAAAGTGGATGATACATTTAATCACCGGCAGGATTTGCCTCCCGGCGGAAGCCGGGTAGAGTTGTCTTGGCATGTGGGGGATAAAAAGACACAACGGGTGCTTACTGCCATGAGGGCCCCAAAAGACGACTTAGGGCACCTCCCAATGTGGCAAGTAGCTACTCGAGAGCAGTGTGTACTACTGCGGAGTTTTCAATTTAAATACAGTTCATCCTAGGGCTTTACGTAAATAGGAGATTTGTGAAGATGTCACGCAATAGCGGGAGGCTATCCCTTCCTCGGCATGATCCCGAGCTAGGGTATCGGCGCCCATATCCGAGATCTTTAACCAGGAGGGCCGCAGAGACGGGGAAAAGCTGGAATCTAGGCGTGGCTTACGATCGGTAAGCGTACAAGGTATCGAGTTTTCCCTCCACATTCTCCTGAGCCATTTTACCTACTGACTAGATATAACACTCCCGAGAATATGGGCGTCAACGCTTTTGATCCCGTCGCTATATATACCATTTATGGAGCGGTAAATGTGTCAAAAGTCATTTCACCAACGGTGGTATAAACACTGAATTTCGGTCCTTGTTCCAGTATAAATGCTGACTTTCGGTCTTTATTCTGCATTATCATTAATACCATTTCACACCGGTGGTAAAATAGCTGCCACCGGTGGACAATGTTCATATATACTGGCATCATATAGCCCCTTTCGGCGAAAAGGTCTGTGCTTTTACCCATTTTAGGGGTATTATTTTCACCACCGGTGGTAAAATCACTTTTGACACGTTTACCGCACCGTACTCTATACCATTATGTTATAACACATCAAGCGTTAACTTCCCAACGATTAACTATCGCTGCTGGCATTCTACTTGCCACTACTTTGGTCGGATCCACGCAAGGTCTTCTCGATCCTTTCACCCTTTTGTTTCACCTCCGAAACACTCTGCCACCGAAGCATCCTTTATCCCCCATGCATGAACCTTGTCAAATTCACGCCCTACCTAAAACATGGTTCGATAGTTACATTGGGAAATAATTCCAGATTTGGGATCAGCTGATTAAGAAGCGTTTATTGTTGGGAGAAAGGTTAACGATTCCGGCTGTAGCATGGACCTAGTTGCGAAATTAACAAAATTCACTTCCGGAGGTGGGAATGAGCCATGAGCCAGACCTGACCAGGATTGTATATTAGCAACAACTCATCGCCAAACCTAACCGTAAAACCCTCATGCTATCTCTTAGCCCGTCTAGGGAACGTTGGTACACTACCTATTTAGTTCCATCTAGAAAGCATTTTGCTTTGGATGGGAAGAGGGGGGAAATAGAACACAGAGTGTATGGATTTGAAGACGGGGACGAGGTTTGGGTGGGGTGTAAAATTAAATAGAGATATTGATCTACGGGGTTCCTTACCTGTCGAACGATGAGGCTCGAGATAGTGAGCGCGCCAGGTTGGCCAGTGTTGAGGAAGAGGAAGACGAAGTTTCAGTGTCTGTTTTTATTTTTTTAATGACGAGGAAGATTATACCCTGCCTCCCGATAGCGGGGGGGAGCTTTTGCCATAGCCTACGGGCTGCATGTATGTATGAAGTATCAATCAATATTAATGCTTATTATGGGAAATCTAACCCTAACCCTAACCCTTACCTCATTTCCTGTCGTATCCCATCTTTACATGCTCGATATACTCAGTCGTTAATTAAATTTGCAAATTTTAGTAATGAACGCGCGAGTATATGCCGTGGGTCATTGATCCGTTGGCTGGTGTTTTTTGCTAGAGAAACCACGGACTCATCATAATCGCCCTTCCCTGAAGGAAATAATTCCAGTGAAACGTCTGAACAAAGGTTGATATAAAGATTGTTTTTCACCCTTCCCCATTATCCCCCTGGCTCAATTATTTAGATCCCGCTCTATGGGGAGTGGAGGGAGTGGCAGGCTACCCGTGTGTAGTCACCACATCTTAGTATCATTGGTAGTAAGGGGGGATTTATATGAGTACGGTGCCCCGGTCTTTAAGCGCTTATTAATAGTCTAGTAAATACCCTCCCAGCCCGGGTAATCAATTCTGGTCCTCCCCTGGCTCGCTATATCCCCGCTGGCCCTTCCTCTAAAGGCCTTCATAGGGGGAGACTCCAATATGCCGAACCGTTTTGTATGAGGTCTGAGCTAGGCCGTCGTATAGAGTACTCGGGGGTTGTACACTTTACACAGTTTCAACTCTATTGAAATAATAGGCAACCACCCAGATATTTATTAAACTCAATCTTATTTATGTGTAGCGTTGGTCTTGTATGTAGGTAGGGTTACTAGAGGCACGGGAATGCCCTCTGGCTTATATCTATATAAAGAGTTCTACCGTTCCAAAATCTACACGATAGCACATGTCTTAATATTCGAGAAATACGATATCCGAAGGCTATATTAAACACATGTAGTATATACTACTCGAACCCCTACGCCTTAGTGTTTCGGCTATGAGTGATATTCAACTTCTCATCTCTCACTGATAGTCGCAGGGAATTGCCAGGAGGCTCCGCGTATCATGCTGAGTTGGCCTTTTTTTTTGTTTGATTCATTATTTGTTGTGCCGAGTTGGCCTTCAATCGCGTGTGGACATTATCATACCAAGTAAAGGAGAAATGTAGGAGATATTTGGGGTTACTGTACACCCTAAGATGAACCGTAGTACAATATAGAACTTGTATGAAGATAATATTAATAAATAAGAATTTGCCTTTTCGTTCACCATGAATCACTCGATAATGAGGGTTAGGGTTTAGGTCTCATTGGAATTTCTGGCATCAGCGTTCCGAAGGCTGACGAGGGTGATAAAAACAATCTATGGGCTCCAAATACACATCTAAAGTATATGTATCTATTACTGCCTGCATCAGCACTTGACCTTCGTGTTCCTGAAAGTCATATGCGTATGCAGTTCAAACCCCGCTCCTCATGCGTTGGGTGGGTGTCTCTGTGGCGCCGCCCCTCAAGAGCTTATCCTTGATGAATGGCCTCCTGTAGATGCCCTGATCCGCGTGTGAATTCTGGAATTTGATTGATTTGAGAATAGTGGCCTACTCCAGTGAGCGCCAATACGAGGATGGATATAAAGCACCTTGTCGCTGGCAAGGACGCCTTGGCGCCTCACTAGACCAGCAAGGACTACAGCCAGCAACTATTTGTCAAAATCTCACTAACCACCACTTTGATATCCTACATACATATCATTCATAAATGACGGAGGATATGAAAATTGGCTCTCTTCCAATCCTGAACACTCCGTGCTGGGCTCTGAAATTTGGGGTGTGATTGAAGTGATTGAGCTTAAGACTTAACTTTGAGAAACATCGGCTATTGCCTGTGGCTATTAATCTCTCAAGGTGTCCTCCTCGTGCACACGCAATAACAGATTACACAGGTAGAAATCAATAGATCCGTATCAAGACCCCCCCCCCCGCATCCATAAATATCGTGTCCGATTGGCTAGAATAATGTTGCCTTGGCACATAAGATTATTGCTCCGACTAAACCTACTACTATCTCACCTTCCAATCGAACCTCTATTAAAAACGTTCTGAGATATATATACCAGTGCCCCGTGTCCTAGCGTGTCCTTGAGCCTCAATCCGCGAGTTGCTGCCCATACATGTCCGCTTGTTCTCTCACCCCGCACAGTGTACAGGACCCTCCGAGTCGATATACAACATCGATTGATGATGCATGTACCACATGAGCAATCCGTTGAGTTTAAGAAGGGCCCCAGTAACTACCTCCCTTCAACCCTCTATTTCTTTCCCAACAAGACAAGTACCAGGCTACAAACCCCGAAACGTGGTAGTGCATTGTGGGGCTTATGCCATTGAGTGGCCATGAGGTATTATGCCGTTGCCGCTTCTAAAGATACCTCTATGGCCGCCTCTCATTATTTTGATGGGCCCGGACTGACTATAGAGTAGGGGTGAGCATTATTTCTAGATCGGGGCTGGAAAGAAAAACAGTCAAAATTCTCAGCTATTACTAGGTCCTTCAAACAGGGAGCGTTGAGTAAGCTGCCAGACAAAGGGTTGCTAGCTGTGATTATGACATTGAGAGTTAATAAGAGTTCTAACCCGTAAACTTCGTGTATGGTGAAGGAGCGTAGATACGACCTACTAAGCATAGGGTATTTAGCGATTAACGTTTTTTTTTTCTTTTCTATGAATTCATAGCCCCATTTGCCTCATCGCATACAACAAGCCCTAAAAAAACATTAGTCTTAGTTAATGTTAACATCAACTAGAACCTACGCATCAATGAAACCTACACCTTGTGACTAACAACAGGTGAAGAAGGTACTCTGCACAGGGACTTCTATCAATCTGGAGTTGCAGGCATTGACCCCTGGCAATCGAGATTATTCCGCTGGTGGGGATCATGACTTGATCTCGGCAATAGTTAGGGTATAGCGCGGATACTTACACTACCGAATCTGTCGGTGATTATATCGTTTCTCGTAATAAAACAGTAAATAAACAAAAACTGAACAAGGGGACAGGAGTGCAGAAACAAATCCTCACCCGACTTAGGCCTGTTAGTGGTGCGTGGGGAGTGAGTGAAGATTTCATATTTAGAAATGGAGACTGGTCCTGTAACTATGCTAAAGGTTACCCTAACTCGCGTATTCTCTGAATCCCATGTCACCGAAGCACCGGTCAACATGAGGAGTTTTTACGAAGAGTGGATTACGGGAAGCTATGCTACGACGTGTATAGCCTATCGACAGACCAGAGAACACGGCCATCGCAACGATCATCCTGAGCAACTTATAGCCGATTTAGAAATACAGGGTCCCTTCAACCTACTGAAGGAACAAAGCCCTTTATACTTTGATCGTTTAGCGCAAGTAAGGCAAGGAAACTGATTGTTATGGAGCCAAGATAGTCCCTCTTACAACTATCCCTCTCCCCGTCAACAACACCTTCTGGTCTTTTTGAAAAGGATTCTATATATATTTAATTCTCAGTATGAGCAGACAATCCTCACACTTCCTCCTACGGGCTCCGTAGTGCGAAGACCCCCAATACCCACCCTTTAAGCGACAATATAAATATTACTGTCACTCACAGGGTATTGACGGTCATTGAGGCTTAGCGGACAGAGGTTTTTTGGACAATGAGAGATCCGAAATGAACTCGGCTTGGCTGTTTCTCTTTTCTGGGATACGTCAACACACAGTATCCATCATCGCTCCGCGAATAGTAGTAACACTGTTCTGCTGAGGGCCGGTCTGTATGCCGAGTGATGAAATGGTCCGTGCAGTATGAATGTCTCAGCGCATTTGGCTGAGTGGAGAGGAGTTAAGGAGCTTGAGCTGGGGGGGTGTCGCACAGTTTGGTTGGGGAGGGAGCGGCTGTGTTTGCAATTGGCAGGACGTCGCACCATTATCGTTTATGCATCTAACTCCCGACAGAAGAACACGGTCGGGACCGAGATAACGAATAGAATACCGATATACAAGTACATTGGCTTGGGAGGTATTAAAAAGCTTGAGGAAACAGTACTCCACAATATCAAATCCAGATGCTCGCAGAAGGCAGAGAAGGATCGAGGAGAGACAGCGGGAGGAGGAGGTAGGCGATTCGAAGGACAAAGCATAGTACTCATTCATAATGCCGTAGATTATAGTCCAAAGCCTCCTACCAAATTTGTGAGGGAGTGTCGTGATCGGGATCATCTAAAGAGAAATACTACGCCCTTCATGCAACTAGATTCAGTAATCGATTTCGAGCCTTGGAGATCAACTTATTTAGCGCAACACTAAATCCGAGTGTGGGTGCGGAAATCTCCTTGATCCCTACCGCCAAGGCCAGAATGTACCTGCATTAGCTCTGAGAACCTTGATGGGTAACTACGGGATTCTCCGTCTCCCAAATTGACGTTACCGAACATTTTACATAATGTTTTGTATTCTAAAGGATGGACACAGGCAGTATGTAGAGCGTTTCACCCAAAATTTTCAAATTTCGAGCTCCTACCCACACCAAAAACCGGTCGCCAAGAACTAAAAATTTAGACTCAGAAGTTGGTTGCCAAAACGCTCTAGTATGGTGATACACTTCAACTCCACAACTCCACTGAGATACACGGTCGCGGTGTTGTAGGACAAGAGAAATATTGCGAACCGAAACCCTTCAAGGCTTGGCGACATTCATGCCCTGAAACAAAATATGTAGGTATATAATGTGCGGCCTTCCCCCTCCCTCCCCCACCTAGCTCTGTCCTGACCAACTCCCAGAGCCGCCCTTGCGCCCCTACGTGGAAGGAGAAGTTCCATCAACAGCAGATGTTGTTCCACATGAGAACTACAACATGACGGTGACCCGTTTCTGCCCTCTTCCTTCTTGGCATACTTCTTTCCTCAGCGCTAGCCCCACCCATGCCATCTCGCACGTCTCGACCGCATATTAGGGGGTCTACTCACACGGTTAGGGTTACTGCTTTGAGGATAGTGACCTGCGGGGTGAGGATTATATGTTGCCGAGTGGTTTGTTAAAGATCCCTATACGCGGGATGGAACTCTGGTACAGAGCGGCAGGCGATAGTGCTTGGGCTCCGACATGGCCAGAATCCCTCTTGATTAGATGCGGTGTTAGCAAGAACACGTCAAGTGTTACCTCGGTTATCCTTGTGGAAGGTGCAAGGTCAAGCTAGATAGTGAAGTGGATGTGCGGGTGACACTCTGGGCAACACGAACCCACGACTATAGTTTGTTGTGCGCTATCTGTGTGCTTAATAACTCTCTTCGATGCTTCATTCGACTCTTGAGCTGTGCGGCACCTTGCCCTCTTGCTCTTGGGATGTAAATGTAAGCCAGCATAAAATGCAGATTATGCCTAGGAGAATAAGGAAGGTGACCAAGACGCTATCACACAAAATGACAAACTCGTGTACGTGTGAAGGCTGGCAAAACGGTTGGGGGCTCTAGAATCATCATTTATATAACCACCGTTAATAAACGGCTAGTCGCCCAGGGGCTAATGATCGATCCCCGCATCATTTGTGGTTGTTTCGATAGAGATCACTGATTAACCCTTACGGTATTTTGTGGTCGCTGGGCTGTGTATTGACAGAAGGCTCCCCTTTGTTAGTAGGGCTTCTGTATAGGAGCTGGAACGTCAACAAAAAAAAGTTCTTCCAGCCAAACGGGAGATCTCTACAGATTCTTATCTTAATGATAGAGCTCCAATGATTTTATCACTCTCGGGACATTCCGGATAACGGTTCCTTCCGTGATGTACGTCGCCAGGTTAGAGAAAATTATCTCGTGATGCGTGTTCGCGAAAGACTCAAACACAGTTATGCTAAGTTAGCGACTACTAATTTATTTCATAAGAACCGTGAAGGAATCAAAGCCATGTGGGGGATTTGAAGCTACATGTAATACTGGCAAGGAGATCTGTAATCATGGGCGTTTGGTCTGGAAACCCTTCCCACATTCGTTTCCCTAGATACTTTGATTTCAAATGAATAATCTACATACGAGCGATCATATGAGTTTGTGGTATTTATGATTAATTTACCATATTTAGCCCCGGGAAAACAATTGAAATGCCAAAATATATAAAGGCAAGGAGAAGACCTTAAACAGACATCACATATACCTATACACGGACTGATTTCCACTCGAAATAAACATTTGTATCTTAAGAAATTCTATTTGGTTGGGTATTCATTCTATGATGGATACTGGTGTTATTTATTATGTGGTATGGTTTTGAATTTGAGGTATTTAACGAGGTGTATTCAGCGCTAGCGTGCATTTTCTGTATGGCATACATTTTTCCAAACGTCAGGAAACTACTAGTATACTGTGTTAGATTTGAGACATACTGTGTTGTCGATATATCAGATTGGTGGATAATCTTTACGCCATACTCTTACTGCATGTGACCTTTGTACCATAGATTGATTCGAACAAATATCCAAACAGGAGCACTAAATATGTGTTCGTTCATAGAATCGTGAAAATTGGGCATCCCGTTCGCTCTGCCATACACAAGCACGATATCGCCTGGTTAGTACTGCAGTGGGTGACCATGTGGGAATCCCAGGTAACGAACTCAACATTCCCTTTTACTCTCCTTTTGTCCCCGATGTATTGGGGAATTGTGTAAGGTGAATTGATTTTTTCTGGAGTCTGATCTTCCGGTTGGCGCCACTGAGGGCAGTTTTACCTTTTACCCTGATTGGAAGGAAGTTCCTGCTTAGTTTTATTTAGGCTTTTTAGTTTACTCCTCATTTTCCTTTTTCATAATTAAACTTTTTCTGGTTAGGTTAATTCTCCGGTATGTTAAAGCCGCATACTCCCTAGCCCACATATACACAGCCGGGAACTCCTTATGTTCAGGAAATCTCTCGTGTAGCGATATGTAATGTCTCTCCTCCCGTATGGTTACCTTTCCAGACTCCAACGTGCAGGTATTTATTAACTCTGTGTGCGTGGTAAGGTTTCTGCAGAGGGGTTGTCTGCGTTGGCTTAGCCGGTCGTGGTTATGGGGTACTGCCTGTAGAGCATTTTTTCATGCTCTCCCAACCCTAACCCTGCCCAAATGCCCAGGAGCAATTAAGGATATAATTCGTACGGCCCCCCAGAGCCAACGCCTCACCTTGAATTCCCTGAGACCTTTCGCCACAATAAAAAAATACAAAGAATTATGACGTGTCTCTCAAAAGCCGGGGAGTACTAGATTAGCCAATTGACCAAGACTTTGGCATTCAAAAATTCGGCGGTTTTTCTTATTATGGCAAATTTTGGTGATCATCACGTGGAAAAACGGCTAGCTGCCTATGTAAGGTTTGGCTCCGAAGCACGGCATAGGTGGCCTGATTTCTCTCAGGATACGCGATCGCCGTCGACTCCACTAGTACCGAATAGTTAATCAGAGGCTGGGCTCCTTAACGTGTTCAGCACAAAGATAGAATTTCCACTTCCTATCAAGCCCTAGATTAAGCTTCGCCCACTAAGGGTATCAAGTGAACGAACCCTTAAGTTATAAATTCTCTTATTCACAGAAGCCCTAGGTCGTGAGTTTACATATGGCAATCTTTGACCGAGCGTGAACACCTTTTAAAATGTCCAGTTAGACACCTCTTGCCAAGTTAGAGATATTTACGTGATAGATAGAGTGATTCTTCCAGCTCTGAGATTACTTTAATAAGTCCTCGCTTAATGATTGACCTCAATGCTAGCAGCACTTCCTTCCTTTCAACCTTAGGCAAGTGGTGGTAGGAAAGATCTTAGCAACCCCGTGTTGCTTATACTTGTATGCGACCGTAACTGGGCCTTTGTAATTTGGAGACCGAAAACTGAATTGTCTATTACCTATCTTCCAGTTCCCAGGCTGAGATCCCTAATGCTAAAATTGCCCTTTCCACCTGTGTTGAACCTGAGCACGTCCGGACCCATAGTTTATCAACGGATAAATCAATCGTACGGCCCAAATCTGAAGCCGTCTTGTCTAAAGGGCTAGCACCAAGTCCTAGTCCCTTTTTGCACTATGGTGCTATACCAACATTCAAGCTCCCGAGATTAATTTTACCCCTAAACTGATGCCGCAATGGTATAAAAATATTGCAAAAAATAAACTTTGAGCAATATCAAGACCCCCTCTTGTGAGGACCTCTGACTTCCTAGATGGGTCAGTTAGGCTCAGTGGGTACATCTGTTCCTTCTTCCACGGAGCGGTATGGCTACAGGCTGTTTCCGAGTATTGGGCCGCAAGATATGGCCTAAGTTTGTCGGTTCCGGACGCGATATGACAACTGTTGACGGGTGTCTCTCTAGTCTCGAACTTTCCATTTGAACCACGTCAGCTTGTGGTACCTTAAGGCTATGTGATCCAGCATGATGGGTAATGCTGGTTGGGGACACCCGTAACCCGACCAATTTCGGTGGTCAACTTCAACCGCTAAGGGCCCGTTTGGCAACCAGACAAAATGGTGTTTCCAAGGATCAAGGCCTAACAAAAAGGTCGTTGAAACGGGGTTTGCAAGGGTGGAAACTCCGTTTTATAATTTAGCCTGTTGCGAAACGGGTCCTAATAATTTTCCCCAGCCGTACCCTATTTTTGTATTCTGTCTATTCAGCGATAGTTCCCCTCCCTATCTATGGCGGATCTACTCATAGAGGGTGAGCGGGAGTACTCCACCCCCAAAAATGCTATTGGCTGATGGCCACTAAACCCAAGTGATGGCAACCGAGAAAGGACCCGTAGTTCCTTAGATAGGATTGTTTAACACTATTACAGGCCCCCAACCAATGGTATTTTTCAGGGTGGATATGTACTCCCGCTCACCCTCTATGAGTAGATCCGCCATACAACTCAATAGAGCCAGAGGAATTTTATCTTTTCTTGTGGTGGACCTGTTGATTTCCTAAAAGTTGGATTTTTGAAGGAGGGTCAAATGTGAACTTATAATCTCAAGATAACTACGCAATTTGGACCTCTCTATGCATCCAAATTAGGTAGTGTTGAGTGGTTAATGGCCAAAGAAAAATGGAGGTCTTGGCGTACTGGCAATTAATCTTGCCAATCAATTACTAGATTGGAAAGGATGATATTCGGAAACAGATGTGCTTTTTGAGTCCACCAAGCATCATAATAGATAAAAGTGTTATCCTTACCAATCATCATCGGCCGTCCGGGTGGGGGGGTGCCCGAGTGGCCAGGGAAGTCGCCTACCTCTTGTGGCTGATGTGGCGTCCGGGAAACCAAAACCTCCATGTTATATACCCCAAATGTTTAAAGTAGGGTCTGAACTCGAAGTGGAGATGTTTCAATGACGCGGCTTCAAATTAGCTAAGCGTGGGATCAATGCTAAATATCGAAATTCCATGGCATGATCTCCAAAAGGTCAAAGCCCTTGAAATTCACCATTTCTTCCAATTAGGTTTTTAGGGATACATAAAGTTTCAGGACCGCTAACATAGTGATCTTGAACGACCAGCGCAGTTAGGGGCGGGAGTGCCGCCGAGGGTGCCAAGGTTTTGGTCCTGTTCTATTTCAGGTTCCACGTCCCTACGGGCTTCATCTTCCCACCCTAGTTCAGTTTTGTGAGGCTTGGTACATTTGATCACGAGGAGACGGCGGTTCTACCGTATGACGTTCAACCTTTCCCACTTGCGGTGCACCACTTTGATGGCGCCAAGAATTGACTACTACAAAGAGAGCTTAACTTCAAAGAACCTTGTTTGAAAAAACAAAAACTGAAAAAGGCCAAGAAAACGCGCCGGCAAGGGGTAGACATGTGAGAGGAAGAACCATATGTTCTAATGCCTCCACGGGGAATATCCGCCTTGCTCCACAAGAAATCATAAACGTGGACTGAGTCTAATGGCCCATCCCCGCACGGTAAGGCAGACTTCAGTCATCATTAAGGACGAGCACAAAACCTGACAGTATCTAAATATAGGGCTGCACGAGGAATGATGTCCATCGCGGATGTTCTAGAAAAATAAAATAGTAAGCCAACCTCACATTAAGAAAATCTAGGTTTCCGGGGGGTCGTGATACAAGCCCGAAGGCAAGGATTCCAGGTCTTTGTGGCGGTCTGCAGGTTCCAAGCTCGAACCCCCTAGTACCAAGGATCATACCTATCGAAGCTCATCAAATGAAGTTATGTATCCCCCAGTTTACTGCCCCCAACGAGGTTACCGTAAGATGATAGGCGGCCTGATATCATGGAGCCTCGTATCTTCCAATGACCAAGGGTATTATCACTTACTGACGGATACTGGGCGTTGGCAGACTGGGGCTTTCCGCCGATAAGAAAAATAATAAACCGGGCTTTACTAGTCCCCTTCAGCGGAGCCCGTCAACGTGCAGTATTTATTCACCCCCAGGAAATAATGATGTAGTCATTTGGCCTCGGTATACCTAGTACATAGATCAACTACCCTTCTAATTACCAGGATAGTGTGAATTTCCTATCAACCAGCATAGATTATTTCATTATAAAGCCAACTGGTCTCAAAATGCAGACCTAATGTAAATATAAAGCGCTCGAGACTTGAGAAATACATTTGGGGGTGACTGACGGGTCCAGAGCATTCCCAGTTGTCAGATTGAATTATTATGATATGTAGGGTTTGTGTTATTATAATTTAGTTTCAGTTTTAGGAACTTGGTTGAGAGATTCAAAGGTTTTTCAGTTAAATAGAAGGGTGTTCTATTGATTCAACGCAACGGAATCTCTCGGATCTTGCGGTACTAACTAGTCTCGGTAGATTCTTTTATCCTTGGAGGTGGGGCAGGGGACCATCTTCTACGTTTCGGGGGCTATGCTATGCCCAAGGTCAATATGGTGGGAAATAATAGGAGTAAACAACCTGTAACTGGAATTGCGGGGGAAGCTGGGCAAGGATCAACTTATCCGTCTGGCGCTAGTGGTCGAAGGTTAAAAATTATCACTTAATTGCTACACCTCGAACGAGTGAGTGGAGAGCGTTTATACACATCAAAAAACTATTGTAGGGGGGTTTTTGGTCTTCGGACGTCAGTCGCCTCATAGTGTTGGCGGTACGAGATATTATACGGTTAGTGCGGGATTCGGAGCATTGTGATCCGTCTAAGATTGTTTAGGCGGTTCAAAATCGTTTGGTTTTAACTAAGACCAGAGTAGATATACTGGATTACGTTCACCCCTTAAAGGTTAGTACAGGAGGATCAGGCAGTTTAGTCCGGTGAGCCGGTTATAAGCGGATGGATGCGGCCCGCGTGTCTCCTTCTGGGGCTTGTTTAATCTACATCTACCCTTTTGCGGGGCTGGAGGTAGCGTGCTCTGTATGCTTAGGGGAACTTTTGTTTAATTGAATTGTATGAGAGTCGTTAGGCGTTTTAAATTATAATGGTCGATAGAACACTATAACCTTTAATGAACAAAAGGAAGGGTGATAGATATCGATGAAGTATGAGCGAGATCACGTACCCCCATGTCCGTAGGGATAGAATCCTCCGGTCCCTACGCTAATCCACCACGTCCTTTATTCATGGTCCGAGGTGCATAAGGGACGAACCCCACATATTCCATTAGCAGCTACTACCTACAGCTATCCTCCACTCAAAAGGGAGCTCTTGTTTGCACCAAACATCCTTTAGCTCCGGATATACCGCTGGCAACCGTATAGGCGGTGACAGTTCCGCCTCTAGGCGAATGTGTCAAATAATACAAATCATATAGAGCCAGTCCCTACCGAACTTTGGTTCTTACTCTCATCTCATCGTCCCTACGAACGTTCATTTTGACTCATTCATTCCGGCTCAAACTTCTATACCAACTCTTGGTTTGCATGGTTTCTAGCTCCTTTTCTTTATACATATAGATACAGGCCCAGATGCCCTATTAACTGAGTCTGGTCTAGAGGTTTGATCTATATTCTTACTATCAAGAATCTCCCTGGATACATCCACAAAGGTGTTTCTGCCCCCTTTGCTACCCAGCCGCACACCAGTCTCTGCAACGCATTAGTACTTGCCAACACCATTCGGGGCTTGTTCAAAGATCACCATCGCTCGCTCGACGACGGGCCTATCTTCCAAACTATCTAATCCGTGAGTAAACACGCGGTTACACAAACGCTTGACAAGGTCTTGGGGCTTATACGTAGAAGCTCAATATATCGCAGTTTAAATTCGATCTTGCACATCTCTCTACATCCCTCACAGCATGAGAGAACTACCGCTCCTGATCTTGGTCACACTTTTCAGGTTTTCCGCCGACGACGAGCAGCCCGGGAAATACGTGTGCACCACTCCGCTATCAGGCATCTATAGCCCGGCTCTCCGGTACATCGTCTACG
This sequence comes from Morchella semilibera, assembly GCA_009192285.1. Taxonomy (NCBI): domain Eukaryota; kingdom Fungi; phylum Ascomycota; class Pezizomycetes; order Pezizales; family Morchellaceae; genus Morchella; species Morchella semilibera. The sequence goes on along the minus strand of WBVU01000021.1, from coordinate 355,537 downwards.
CGTTCTTCTTCATCGCCTTTGCACTCCGCAGTTACGAATGGGCTGTGGGGCCAAGTCTTGCAACAGCAATGTTGTATAGCGCCACGGCCAGTATACATTCGATACCTATCGCAGCTCGGAGGAATGACTCTGGGTTCCTAAACCCCGACGTCTACCCAACTGTAGCTCTCACGATATTCAGCCTTCTCGCTGCGTTACCTGTCCTGATGTGGTCGTCATGCTTCCGAGACCAGGTCAGGGAAGATGGACCCCAGAGGGCAGAGACGAAGAGACGCCATAAGCTCATTGTGCACTTATGGGTGACCTTACTTTTCATTGGAATTATCTCAAGTTGGATAACCTCTGTACACCCCATCCCCCTGGTGGATGATCCAGAGGCGTGCAAGGACGGAATAGCACTGAAGATCCACGAGAAACCTCTGATGGTTAGGTTGGGTGGCGCATCTGATGCCTTTGGTATACTTCTGAAAGTTTGCTTGGTGATACTTGTCGTCAACTTGGTTTTGGCTTTCTTATGTTCGACCTCAAAACAGAATCCGCTGTCACTTACCAGAGGCCTTAACAGGTCGTGGACATATCGGTTCTGTGGTCACGGTGTGGTACTCTTTATTGTGCTGCTCTTGGGGCTAGTTTGTATAATTGTCGGTCTTTACGTTGTTGCGTGTTTGGAGAGGGCGATGTTGGAGGACAATGGGTGGCCATGTGGTGAAAGCATTACAAATGTGGGGCAATGGGGTGAAGTCGCTCATATATTACTTGCCCTTGTGGGCTTTGCAATAATGAGAGTCAGGAGAGTTGATGAAAGCAATCAATGTAGCCCGCATCAACCAATCGATTTAGCACAAGCTGGATCCTTTTGGGGAGGCTAAATACGGGTTTGGTCCCGAGTTCTAAATATATATTGAACCACATTTTGTTTTATGGCTATCTTTAGGGTGCCAATCGCAGTTCAATTGATATGAGAGTGATAACAAGATCTATTAGCCAAACTAATACCTTTTGCCGACAATCAATTGATGAAGCGATATAAGATAGCCTTATATTTTAGGGCGCTACTAAAACGCTTACCCCCACCCCTCCCCGCCCCACACACACACCTAAAACAAACGTAAAGAAAAAAGAAAGACTTTGCCAATTTCCAGAAATCGTAGTGAGATAAGTAAGAGTCGATTAATAACTTTAGCACATAGAGGGGCCATTTAAGCAAAACGCCAAGACCTCCACACTTTGGAGCTTGTCTTGCAACGTGTCAAGAAGCTGGAATATTTTAAGCCCGTCCGGACAGCCTTATGATGTTGCAACATAGCCAAGTAGCCCTGAGGTAATATATAATAGAGTAACCCCACTCCAATCTCACGACCGAAAGGGTGGTGGTGGGGTTGGTGGTTAAATTCACAGGGTGAGACGGACACTGGGCGCTGACAGGGGTTATGACTATGGGCGAGAAACAGCCAAGCTTCTTTTTAATACTATATTTCTTATTCGTTGAAATCCCCTTGTTCGTCAACACCCAGTGTCCGTCCTCACCGGTGGGCGGCTGTACCGCTCAGGTACATGCGACGTCTGACGTAGTCCTGCAACTGCTTCGCACAGTACCTATGGCGCGAGAAGCCGTGTGTGTGTGTGAGCCTCAAAGAACCCGCATGCATTTGCAGCTGTTTGGGAAAGACACCATCCCTTGGACGTATCAGACGTTTAGAGAATGTCTCTCTTGCAAAAACCGGCGAACTTCATGACACATTTAAACAGTGGCTTTCGAAAAGCCATGGTGGTCTGTTGCAACGGACTATCGGTACCCTACCGAGATTTTCCAAATGTCTTTCTTATGCGTCCAAGAGTAAAAATACGAATAAATTAGTTAACTGATTCTTACTACCCCCCATACCCCCGAGCTACAGCCAATCTGAAGAATGTAAACCACAATCCACAGTGGAGATAGCGGTTGTAATTACCAAGGAACACGTAGGTATTCTACCTTGAGGGGGCCCACTGCCGCTTGATCACTGGTGTGTACCCAGGTCGCTACGCACGCTGTATCTTAGGTCCCTTGACGCGGGGATCCGTCCGTGCCTTATGCAGCTTCCTTATACTCGCCAAATTTTTTGTCTCTGTAAATATTCCTATCCTATATGTATATACACCGGGGGTGTACAAATAGGCCCTGGAGGTAGTGATGATACCTCTACGTAGTATAGAAACACAACCGTTCTTCTATGGTTGGATCACCTCCTTCCAGCTAAGCTAGGTTCACACAACTAGCCCCGATCACACGGTACTAAATCAATCGAGTGAGTAGATGTCATGAAGATTCGATGCTTGATGTCCAATGGGGTCAAGAGAAATCTCTTGGCAAAACATTTGTACTTATAAAAAAGGCTTTGGCGAGTAGGCATCCGATATTACTAACGCGACGAGCTGTTAGTTCGAGGTTAACACATGGAGGCTGCCGCATCTATCTTCGGACTTGTAGCTATCGGCACAAAAGTTTACATCACATTGAACCATTTTACTTCCATCTGCAAGGACGCTCCGTCCATCGTCCAAACTGTGTGCGATGTGGTCCGGGACTTCAAGTTCGCTCTCGAGAAGCTTCGCCCTTACGTCGAACGGAGAGTATTGATTACCTTATTGGGTGCTGCAGCAACAGATATCAGCCAGCTTTCTATGACCTTGGGATCATGCATGGTTACCTTCTCGGCGGTTCAGAGAGTGATGGATCCGTTGTTACCAACCGAGTCCGAAATGAACTACATCGGCCGCATTAGATGGACAATCTCCACGGGAGATATAAATCAGGCTGGTCGAGCAGCATTGCATGAGGCGGTGTTAACGCTTGACTACTTGCTAGTAGAAGAGCTGCTAGTCAGGGGGGCAAACATTGGAATCAGTACACCTGAGGGTCGTACTCTTTTGATGCAATATATCAAGTCCCAAAAAGATAAAGAATTTGATCCGAAGGTTGTGGAACTTTTGTTCAAATTCGGAGCATCGGTTTAGAATATCGATCTAGAAGACAATAACACTTTAATCCTTTCACCAAGCCTGGATATATGGACCTGATACGGGCCATTTTAAATAGAGGGCCCGATATAAAAGTACAGAACCATAGTGGTCTTACGGCATTACATGAAGCTCTCCGCCGAAAGAGGTGCCTCAAATACGTTGAGGTACTCATAGAGGCAGGTCCCGATGCCAATATGATGGCGGCGGGTTGCCGCCCTCCACTTCATTTTTATCTAAACCACTGCAACCGTCACCAATGGGACCAAGAGTTCAGCTCGCCAAAACACTCTCCTATAGTCGTTGGAGAATTTCTCATACGATCAGAGGCGGATATTCACATGGCCAGTGAAGGAATGAATACCTTACACAACATTATCCTCCGATCATCCTGCCTACCATTGGTGAAAACCATCGTGGCCCCAGGAGTTGATATCCGCCCCGCCACTCTGGAAGGCACTGCGCTCCTTTTAGTGGTTATTAAAGTGATGTCGTTCCCAATTTTGGGGGCTAAGAGCTAGTCGACTTCCTTCTTGATTCGGACGTATCACTTGAGAGCGTGGACTCTGATGGACACAATTCCCTCATGCTTCCCGCGCGTTTTGGGTTTCTAAGTATTGTTAAACTACTTTTAGAGAGAGGTGCGAAGGTAGAGGCGACGAACACAGTATCAGGTAAGGACATACTTCAAGAGGCTATTACTCATCATATTTTCGTAGTTGATAGGTGTCTATTGTCCATTTGGACCTGTGCTAACCCCTTATAATCAAGGTTGCACTCCACTACATTATGCCTGTATGAGCTATTTTATCATCCATCCATGTCTGAGCGCTCCAACATAATCAGGTACCTCCTTGACCCCTCCACCCCGGTTGCAAGCATGGGTAATGATGGTTGTACTGCTATCCACTACCTCTTTAATCAAATTGGAAAGAAGAATAGGGATCCCGACACCAGACCTGCCCAGGACATGTTAGCTAGGGGAGCAGATATTCATCAGGTTAACTCCAAAGAAGAGAGCGCCATATCATACCTCAACGTCAGGATGTCTTTGATATTCTGTCAGGTATGGAAGGTGCATCAGCAGGGGCACCGGTGGTGGGGGATGTTAGAAAAAGAGTTATTTGTGTTAATTGATTATTATCTACTATGTTACGTCACAATTTTAGAATCGGCAATATCCCGAGCAACACATTTCGTGTGAGATTTGATGTGAGCGGATACTAGATTAGTCCGATAGATAGTTGGCCTTAGAACATGTTGGGGTTGCGAATCAGAGTCACGATTAGTGGGATAGGCTGCTAAGAACGTTAGACTCACGCTCTATATGACCAGCAGTAAATGCCACTTCGAAATTTCGGCCACAACACGATCAGGATACATCTATAGCTAGTTAATACAGTTCTTAAGCTCCAACGAGCTATTTTTGTAACGGGCGACAAGAACCTAGCCGAACCTCGGAAGGTCTAGAAAACTGAACCGCTGGTTGAGCTCCGGGGTCGAGGGCAGTGACCTTTGTGGCCACCTGACCCATTCGGTGGTGCTAATGCACTCCTAGGGTATTTAATTCGACAAGATATGGTATACCTTGGTACCTGCCCAATGATTTATATTACCGTATTTCATTCCTATGCCTACTACCGTGCTTGCTCTCAAGACCACCTGCCAGAATGTTTAATCAACGTTCATGTCGTAACCCTAACCCACACTCTCCGGGCCAATAGCGCCTCTTCAAGATAATTCCCGTATGTACTTTAGCCCTAGTTGCCCAACAGAACAAACCTTAACTCCAAGGCCTCAACACGCTCTCCGCTCTCCGCCGTACGCCAACGATGGTTCCCACCAGTACGGGCCCGATCGACAAGCCTGGTGTATGACATTAGTAAAGATGTCTCGCCGATAGCCGCAGTTACGTCGCCCTAAAAGCGCGACGAAGGGTAATAACACCCCCGTATTGCGGAAATTCCCAGCAGTATGGCCATCCTTATATTATTCTCTATCACCAATGTTTCGCTCAAGAGTAAGTCTAACTCTCGCCAGCACCCGACGAGCATGATCGCGGGGCTCTCAAGTTCCAGTGGGTCAGCTCCACTCTCGGCAACTATGTGTCGATCAGGGAACAAGTAAGTACTCCAGCCTATGCAGGACCCTCCCCGACAGGCCCAAGACCCACAAAGATGGCACCTCGCTGTCCTTCTGCAACGCAGGTATTCCAATATTCACACCAATTTCTGAGAAATGTTCCTGGCACGCGCCAACAACCCCCAAGCAATTACTAGAGCTCATATCTTTACCCCCCAACGATGAGCTTCCACTAGATACTTCGACGCCGCCAACGTCCGCTTCCGGCAGCTCCTACTAAGCCGTCTCGACTTCAGGCCCAAGCTGCACCCAGCGGAACATTAACATGTCGCCACTGCCAACACTCTCGGTAAGAGGATGTAGGATGTAAGTAAGCAACCATGTTCCAGCCCAGTGCCAAAGTATTCCTCCATACTGCTACTGTCTCGACCATTCATAATCACAGAATATCACTCGCTTTCCTTGGCGATCGAGTATTAAAGCTTAAATGGGGGTAAAAGCATACCCACATGAGGCAGGTCAGGCCCGTACCTGGCAAGCGTGCACTGTTTATATTTGACCCGTACCTGCGTCTCAGCCACCAGGCAGGAAAGAACCAATCAAAAGCCATACCAAGAGGGGGGGGGCTTCAGGCTATGAAAATTGGAGGGGGTTGCAGATACAAACTCCAAAGCCGACTGTAACCGCGAAGCCCAGGTGTATACCTCCGAAGGCCTCAGTCCCCATTTTGAGTGGGAATTAGGGTATTTATACAGCACCAGATTCCCGCGTGAAGCTAACTAGGTTACAACTACTGAAAGAACAGAACTACATTAATACCAGTCCACATAATAATATAAAGCTATATTAAGCTATTGATATTCTCATTATAGGGCTTTTTTTGATTTTAGTATTCTTTTTTCTATAGGCTCTTATTGACCTATGTTTTGATTAATCCTTATATTAGTAAATGATTTTAATACACGATAATAGCTTTATAAAAAAAATTTTATTTGATGTAAAACCCCGATATGCAGGTAGGCCAGTATTCACGCTTATTCTGAACAGGTAAATTTCACAGATTTAATTTTTATTTACTTCCCAATTATATACTACGTCTTTGCTGCAGCCATTCACCTGCCTGCCTGCCTGCCTGCCTGCCATACCTGCTTGATTTGCTGCTTGACTTGCTGCTTCATTTGCTGCTTCATTTGCTGCTTGGATTCACTGCCCGACTCTATGCCCGGTGCGGTGCTTGTTTAGACTGCTGCCTAATTTACGTTTAGCTCATGTATGATTACCAGGGGCAGAGAGCTGGGGGGGGTGTCGAAATGAAGGTGTGGAGATGGAGCTAGGTGTGGAGATGTAGGTGTGGAGATGGAAGTGTGGAAAGGACGTGATATCTCTGAGTCCTAGCCCTAACCCTGATTTGCTTACGGTTTTTGACAACTCATTTCCCTCGTATATGATTCTCTTCCAAAAGACGCTTAATTATGCTAAATTGGGCACCAAACATCATCCTTTTCACCCTTTTCGGTTTAATTAATGGTCTTTTCGAAATTAAGGCTTTTTAAAACCTTGCCGCAGTATTAAAGTCACTTTGGGGACAATGACGAAACTGGTTGAACGACAAACAGGGATTTTTGGCGGACAAAGCACAGGCGCTCAAGCTGGTATCTAATTCTGGAACCTGTGTCCTCGCCGTTGCCCCAGGTTTGTCGTCGCCCCCAAATTGACTTTAGTGCTCAAAATAACACTTATATAAATATCCGGACTGGTGCTAATATATCTCATGTTATTATCTATTTATTGATACTTTATACATGCATGCAGCCCTTAGGCTATGGCAACTATCCTCTTCTTCTTTTCCGAAGTATATGAATTCTCCCCCCACACTTGCATCGCCACTCTAAAAGAAAACAGAGTCAAAATCAGGCTCAAACCCAACCCTTTCCCTCCAATGCGCTGACCAACTCGAGGCTCATCATCCGTCGGGGGGTCTCACTCCCTCTCTATCCCCGATCCCCACCCATACTGCTGCTCTCTCCGACCACTCTCCCCTGCTAGCGATTTCATGTTACTATGCTAACCAATTTAGGTAAAGTCATATAAATCTACAAAGTATCATGCGTCTTTCTACCCTCCTATGAGTGGCCTTCGTGTTTGTTGCTGCCTAGCTCGTCGCCGCTACCCCCGTCCCCGTCAGTTCTGACAGCACGCCCGCTGCGGCCGAGGGCACACCGTGGAATCGGGACTAGCAGCCGCGTAATCACGACGCACTCTAGTGCGAGGCCGATATGTAAGTATGATGTCATCGATTCCTGAGTTTGGTAAGAAGCCTTCGATCTATGGTTGCGGGAACGAATGGCGGTCGAGGGTGTGTTGGTTGAGAATTTCCGCGGATCTTTTTCTGTGTGTTTCGGGTGGTCCATATATGGTGGAGGCTTCTTACCTTCCTCCTTTGTTGCCGAGGCAGAATTCGGTGGATGGGCGTAGATGTCAGTCTGGTCTACTTCTAGTCCTTACATAACACCCCCGCAGCTGGCCTAGCACTTGCACTAGCTTGCTGGACTGATGATTTATGATAATGTCGCTTCTTCTTCATAGTTTAATGCGGGGATTGGCCTAGATGTTATATAAATAAAAAGTAAATACTTTCTAGCAATAGCATGACATTAGAGGAGGGAGGTGTCTTTATCATCGTAGCTGTCCTTAGCGAGAGGAGACCCCACCCTGCAAGAGCGAAGAACAAGCACCACGACTAATCCACACCACCACCTAACATACCACTCACGCGCCGTGTGTCTCCAAGGGAAAAGTCGTCTGTAGGGAGCACGTGTGGGGGAACTACCAGCCAACATAGTCATTCCTCTCCAACCCTCTTCAGTTGCCGCTCCGCCAAACTGGCCTCTGCCCATCGCCCCCTCCACACTGCACCCCACAGAGCCGTCTCTGTATCCCCACTGCTCGCGGGAGCTTGGGTCATCGTGTATCACTCGCCCACAACCGGTGTGTCTTGGCGTGCGAGTGATGAGTTGTGATTACCGATTACCCCGCCCAGCTAACCGGCGGGTATGCAAGAGTGAGTGACAGACTAGGGCCTTGAGGTATGACACCCTCTCCCGCGCCCTTGCAGCGGCATTAAACGTGTCGTTACGCCCGCGCTACGCGCATCCCGCTCCGCCAACACTCCAAATGCTGGTGGGAATCTGTCGGTTGTGTTGCGTGGGGCAGGCCTGGTCGCCGCGCCGTACGCCGCTATGATTGCTACTGTATATCACTGCTAGCGACCGGTCGGTAGTGCCGGCACTAATCTAATACGCTTATAATGGGCTTGTGATATCCCACTGCCATAGGCCGTGGTATTGGGGGTCGGACTAGCTGCAACTGGATACCATACGCGTCGGGCTTTCCATGGGTGCAGAGGCGGTTGGTTGAGTAGGTATAGACAGATAGCCCCATTGATATACGTCCAGCTGGCCGGGGAGGGTGACACCCGCAGCCCACGTGTCGCCGGGTGGATGAGGGGGTTGTGTTGCCCCCCCATTATCTTAGGAGAGAGAGATCTTCACTCGTTTTTCAGGTACAGTTTTCTCCTATTACTTTACTGAGCCACCCACACAGGGGACTACGAGAGTGGCGGCCAGGTCATCAAGTGGTCGTGGGCACTCCCCCGCCAGGCAGCAGACGAAAGAGGGATGGGGGGGGGATCAAAGGAGACCAGACCTACATATCTGGTTCTCGACGGCGTGGAAGCTGTTGAGACCATTCTCTCTCTCTCTCCATATTGCTTATTCTTGTCTAGATACATCACACAAATGCTAGGAGAGACAGGTGGGGGGGGGGAGTGAATGGAAAACTAGATGTGGCTGCCATCAAATCTACCAGGTATGTACATGCATGGTGGGCTATACAGGACATAGTTATAACAGATATCGGATCTACTCGGCCGACAAGCTCCTCCTATTGATGCATAACCCCCTACCTCCGTTGCCTCAAAGTCTGACTCAAGATGCGTAACCTCCCCACCCCCCCTCACTCTCCCACCGTACAATTCTGACACACACCACCGCCGTCCTTTAGCCCACCGAACTCACCACCACCGCACTGCACCGCCGAGTGTAGCCCGTTCGATATCCACCCCCACAACACGAAGCTGACGCAGCATCGGCCATTGGGGACGTGGCGTCAAGGTTGTTGTTTGTGAAGGCGACGTCAGTCAACTGGTATGAAGGAAGGGTTTGTCGGTGACGGTGGGTATGCCCGTGGCGTAGGAGTTATTTAGGGGGGCGCTGTATGTGGTGGGTAGAGAGAGCCGGGTATCACCGAGGGGGGGCTAGATTAAGGCCTGAGCAGTCTGTATACTCCTACTCCGGCCGTAGTCTCATCGAACATACGGGTGGGGGGAGGGGGTATGGTAAGTCGAGAGGTTGGAACATATCCTTCCTGTACTGCGCTGGCTCGGAGCGTAGAGGCTGCTAGCTGCCACGAGTTGATTGCAGAGAATTAGTAGATAATCTCAATCTCCCACCCGCCGTGAGAGCAGCGCTTCTTCCCTCGATTCAGTCATTATATCGTCCCGTGCCACGCCTGTTCCTACCCAGACCTTACCACCGCTTCACCCTCTACTATGCGGCCCCAGGTAGCATCACTGCTCAGCTAGCGCAACCCACCGCGAAACGGAGCGGGAGGGGATGTCCGTGCACTGCAACGGGAGCGGCATTGAAGGGGGTTAGCAGGCTCGTGAGTCTGTGCAGCTGAAGAGAGATTGTGGCTATGGCTCCGGCGTGGAAGATGGTCCGAGTGTAAGTATGGGGGGAGCGTGTTGTGGAATAGAGTTGCAATGGCGGGGCTGGATGCGGGGTGCGGGGTGATGTGGCTTAGTGGCTGGCTGGTGGTTGTGGCTTGGGGCGTGTCACATAGCCCTGGTCCCAGGCTCTGTATGCACCAGCGTACATCTACCACCCCTGAGCTGCCTGGTGAGCAAACATATGTAAGTTTTCACAGAGCATTCTGCGCAGCGGCAAGTCATAGATACTATTTGGTGATTTTGATAATCTCGGGAAATCCAAATACGCAGTTGCTACATACTCAGAGGATTAGGGCCTGTTCGGATGGGCAGAAATACTATTGTATTGCAACTCAATACTATTGTATTGCAACCAATACTATGGTATCAGGCATACCATAGTATAAAAAAAGGCTGGGTGGGTTACCTAACTCGTACGGTATATAACCCCCTTCCTCTCTCGTTTTAACCCACTAGTACTCCACCCAACCTTCTCCACCCACCTCGCACGTGTGTCAATACCACCACCGTCCCCCCCCCCCTTCTTATGGCCTCACATAACGACTATTTCAATCTCACAGGTTGGGACAACTGGTGTATGGAAGGATTTTTTAAACACCTTGGGGAGCAAGATCCGGATAAATTCATACAAGCTTTACACGCGATCGTGAACGACCCCGCCGCCTGGAACGCCCATGCTCAGAAAACTGCGGAAAGGTTAATCAGAGAACATCAAGTAAGTCCCGCACAACCCAGCGCGCCCCCCCCCCCCCCCCTGACCTACATGGCCCTCCTATTGGAAGCTTGCACCCGCTATGTCGTGTCGGTAATCGGTTGCCTCATAACATGACCAATAGAGAGATCATCAACATCCGGCGTCTTGTTGACACCCCGCCCCGGGGGGTACTGACTGACTGCGTGGTCGCTCAGTGTTCAAGGCATATGGTTCCTACACATTGGGACCTTCCAGTCGCATCAACGGGGCTGGTTGTCCTCCCATGTGTGTGCCCATATGACCACCGGGAAGGGTTGTCTGGGAACTAAACTAACATTTCTTAGTTTCAAAGCCATCATCTCGAAAGCTCGCCGGAAGCTTCAACCTCCTCCCCACCACCTTCATATGCACCGTCCTCGTCCGCACAGCGCCTATCTGCACGGCGAACATCTGCCCCGTCCTTAGTTTTTGGGCGCAACGTCAACGTCTCCAATAATAATCAAAGCTTCAATAGTAACGAGCCCGAACCATCCCAGACCCCCCGCAAACGCTCCCGCCCTTCGACCCCACAGCAGCCCACTAAGAGGGGGAAGCTTCTGCCTTTTGGGCATCATGTAGGTTTCAAACGCATGTTTAAGTCTATGGATGATTCCAAGAAATGGCGCCTTTCAGATAATGTTTATGTCGAGGATATCTTATACGAAAACTTCAAGGCTCACCCAGTCGAATGCGCGGCCCATTCATGGGTGATTGATACATCGGACGAAGAGGTCAAGCGCTGTTTTCAACCCGCACAGTGGGAGATCATTTCAGCGGCAATCCCAGTGTTGCAGGCGCCGGATGATTCGTTCTTAAGTTCCATGATGGCGTACCAAGATTTTGATAACCCGGACCAGCTCCTCAGAAATTTCAGTTACAACGCTGTCTTTAAGAGTGAAGAAGAGTGCGACCGAATCACCAGCGACGAACGTGATGGGAGGATATGGCTCAGGGATGTGATCCGATTATGGGCTGAGCTATTAGTGGCTGGTCCAATCTTTAACATGGATCACCAGCAAAGCTGGTACATCTGTAATTTCTGGGGGCCTGTTTTTGATAGATGCATGGAAACCATCCCTGGCGCCTATGTGGCCCGGTTTGTCACCCCTCTTCCCAGTGTTTCTTTCTTCACTAGATTCAGTGATCTAACAATGATCTAACAACCAGGGGTGAGTCGAAGTCTTTAAGCACTTGCGAGAGGATGGACTCGTACGATCGACACCACCGGAATCGGAGGCTTTATGATGGGGTTCTGCGCCTCGACAAACATGAGTTTGGTGCAGCCGAGCATGCAAAGAAGTTCAAATCAACCAGCGATCCTAAGTGGATTCACGATTCACTAAAAGTTGCGAAAGTGCTCCATGATATGTTGTATAGGTTGCAGTGCTCCCAAGGTGAACGTGGGTTACAGGTTGTCGGGATGGTCGTAGCAGGCAAGTACCGTCACTATCCCCAGTGCTAGTCACTGACAATCATCAACCCAGGTTGGCACTGCCAAATGTGGCGAATGTCCTATGCAAAAGGATACATGTGCCTCTCCGTTGGTGGCGCAATACATGAGATCCCTCAAAGATTCAAAGGGGTCTACGGTATCGAGCAATATTTCGGGCTTTTGAGTGCTTTGTGGCGGTTCAGGGTTAGTATTTTTCTCTGTGTTATCTCAGACAAACCCGCTAATGAAAAGCATTTAGTGTATGTTGAAATCTCAAAAGGAAATGATGGATTCCCAGACTCCCGCCCCCGACCGGTCGCGAGAGCGCCCAAAACATGCTTTTACACCAACACCGAGCACCCCCGCGGGCCCCATTATACCCAGATCCGCGAGGACCGATGAAGGCAGCAGTGATTTAAGTGATATGTCGGACTAGAAAGTCAGTGATTTGAATTCCGGGCCGGGGGCGCCTAGTACAGGAAATTTCCGAGTTATCGGTTGTCTCCCTCTTGTCAGATGTTGATTTATTTATGCACATGCCGTTGTTCTCATAATAAGTCAGATGAAATAAATACAAAATACATATATATATTCTCAAGGGCTTGTATCAATATCCGTCCCGCGTGTCCGCCTTCCTCAGGTCTACTTTCTCCTTATGGTCCTTTTGTATTGATATCCTCCTCCGCCCATATACCCTCACCAACACATTCTCTCGCCCGGTAAGATATCTACTTATCTATTGGTCCGTTTACTATTTGCGCGATTAGTGCTGGTACAGAGGGGGGGTCAAGGAAGCGTGCCGCGAGGTCCAGTAAGATTGTTGCAATTAGCTTCTCTGGCCCTTACCAGCGGAGGTGGGGCTACAGTATTCGTTTGAGGATAAAACTTCGCTTTACAATGTCTGCCGACCTCTACATGTACCTACAAAAGTATTGGCGATTTCCTCAGTCCTCGTCCTGCGGCGCGCCGGTGGTCGTGTTGTTATCAACGTTGAAATTTAATACTCTCGTTCTTTCGCTTCTATACTCTAGGCTCACGAGGGCTTTCTCCTGAGGGTTTTTGATGGTTAGCTGAGATTAAAGTCTTATTCCTAATCCCTTGGGACTTTTCATTTGATATCTCGGCAGTAGACACCTCGCGCAAATGGAGCCAGCTCTATTTTCCGGTAACCTGATTGATGCCGATCCCACAGCCTGCCAATGAGATAAACGAGTGCACTAGCCGTTTGTGGTTATCGTAGATATTCACCATATTTACCCCATTGGTTAGGACGGCCGCTTTGGTCATCACTTCAACGTAAGGTCGGTATTAATTTGGGACGTCAAAAGACGACATTAGACGAGCTTAGACGAGCTAAAGACGACATGTCACTTCTGGACGCGCTTAGACGAGCCAAACGTGACCTGTCACATTTTGGATGTGCTTAGACGAGCCAAATGTGATGTGCCATCTTTCTGGAGGCGCACGACGCACCCACCCAGACGCACTCAGACGCACCCAGACGCACCCAGACGAGGACTTCCTCTCCTGGCTTGGCATGTGGGATGGTTTCTGCCTCCACGGGGAGGGGTTTTCCAGGTACTTGACACCCGCATGTGGAAATGTGGGAGTGTGGCTAAACGGAAATGGCAGAATTTGGTTCTCTCCAAGGAAAGCCTGGATTAAAGTACGCCGCCATAGCCTTAGGGCTGCATGCGAATATGAAGTAAAACAAAAAAAAAAAGGGTCTTTGGCGAGACATAAGTTATCACTCGACTTCATTTTCTAGTGTGAAGAATTCGACAGTGCTTCGATATGTCTCATCTACTCATAGAATAAGGTAGATATGGATATTATGCACCCAGATTAGCAGACTTCCTGCAGCGACCCATGCTGATACTTTAAAACATGTGGAGAGTACTGGGTGGGTGATAGCTCATGATCAGCTAATATCTAGTTCAACTCTAGGGATATAAATAATTATTTTACATCTAGCGCTAGTGCATGCCTAGACACTTGATCAGCACGGATGTAACAATCTTGAACTCATTGCAGCGCCATGGAGCGAGGCTAAGTAAGGCTGTCGGAGCGTTCCGATATTATAGAAAGGGGGGGGGGGGTTTCTCCAATAGCTCTGTGAAACCCCCACTGCTGAATCGGTTTGATAGATGCTTCAGTACTAAGCAGAAACTCTCTCATGAAAAGTCTTGTTGAGTATCATAAGGCACCGACGATGAAAGTCGGCTTTCTGCTCATGAGCGGGTGAAAGTATACATTTATTCCTCATGTACTAGCTAGTTCCCCCGTATAGGTAGACCTGCTCCAGAGGGGAGTGGGCCATTACCATAGCCTAAGGACTGGATGTAATTAATGAAGTAAACAAAAAAAAAATCCCCCGTATAGGTACACTGTGTACATCCCACCATGGACACATACAACCGGCACTATCAGAACCACACCCCCGATACCGCCACTATTACCGCCATCTTGCCACCAGCTCCCAGAACCTAGGTCCATAACCACCTCCTATAGCCGACTTATGTGCACCTACAAAACCCCCGCACCTATACTAACCCACTCCTTGCTCTACCGTATATCACCACAGCTGCGTAGTCCCGGGATTGGTAAGAGGGTGGCGGGGTGATTACCACAATCAGGTGTTACCGCAACTGCGCGCGCGTGTTGCCGGGCCCCCCGCTCTGAGCCGAAAGCGAATCGATACCGGCCGAACACTAGAGGCAAGATAGACATGATCAGTACATGCAGGAATGTTACACCGCCTACCCTGCCCAGATCATTGTTCAAACCCCAAAACACCAAACCAATTTCTCCAAATCATATAAAAAAGTATGATCCCCTCCTGTCTTGATAAAACCGATACTCCAGACCCCCCCCCCCTATCATTACCGTCCACCCTCCCAAGGTGCACACACCATCACAGGGCACTCCTATACCGCCAGCTTCCGCTCCTCATGATCAACTACCCCCGGTTTCCCAATGATCTCCACACCAACCCCCAACTCCTGCTCCCCATTGGGTACTTTCCCCACCACCACTAACCCGCCTCTACCACCGCTTACCCACCTCCTCCTTTTTCCGCTGCTTCTCCCTCTCGCTGTTCCACCCGCCGCCAGGACCCCGTTGTCGGGAAAATGAAAAAGGTTCTACACATCCATTCATTAACCTAACAATCTCATTCAACCCCCACAACTACCCCTGCCCCCCGCCCCCCACGAAAAAAGGAGAAACTAACGCCAGGGGAACTAACATCATAGCCAACACCTGCACTGGGTAAGGAACCGTGTTCGCCCGCATATCGTATGTACGGGTTCTGGGGTGATACCCGGTTCGAGCCAGTCTCCCTGAGTGAGAGATGTGGAGTGCATATGCCCATAGCACTTCCCACACGATGTCCCCGTATAGCATTGGGAGGATGGAGAGTTGGTTGTGCCAATGGCAAACGTGGCACATGAAGATATATACGACGGTCGCGGTACATAGGGTGAGTGTGTAATCAAAGATCCTAGACTTGGTTAGAGTGGAGGCTGATAGAAGGAGTTGTGGGGCATAAGGGGGGTGGGGGGTGGAGGGAAGCAGCGGGGGGAGGGGGGAAACGGCGGGGAAAGGGTAGATGTACCCGAGTCACCCGTCTCTCTCATCACCGTTGCGTGACTATGGATGTGGTAAGTAGGCATGGCGATTACTTTATATATAAAGTAATCGTAACTTGGGGGAGGGGGGGCAAGCAAGAGCTAGGCTGTGGAGGAGAAAAATGTGCCAAGAATGCGGGGTTGGCAAGACTGTTCTATTGGGAGGAGCTGTGGGTACTGACCGATGAGGCGTGGACTGGCAAGTAGGCTGTGTGGTTAGTGAAGTAGGATATCGACCGTGGTTGGGCTTACAGTGTGAATACATACGAGGTCGTTGTGGTCCCATGAGATACGGAGGATATGAGTGATATAAGAGAGGAATAGGAACCCTAGCCCTGGTCTTCCTGACCAGGATTACCCGGATCGCGAGTAGACCCATTTCTGCCAGGCATCTATAGAATGGGGGTTATTTTGTGGATCAGAAGGAGGGTCATGTACCCACTGGGAATGTAGAGTATGTGAGGAGATCACCAAAGTTATAGCTATCATCACTTCGAAATCCATATATGGGTTAAACGAAGGCCTGGAGGTTACGCTAAGGAGAAGGTATTTTTTTTTTTTTTCTAAATCATTTGAATTTTAGTTTCGGGTACAAAATCATCTCGTAAAGTAAAAACTATGGCGTAAAAAAACCCCTGTGCCTCCTCAAAAATAAAATGATAGCCAAACCCGAGGTATAGAAACTATGGTATGCTCCCAACCGCACCGCACTCTTTCGAGTTCCTCTTACAAGGCAGACACCAAGAGCTCAGCCCCCCCAAGAAAAGTAAAAGAAAAAAAGAAAAGAAGCAAATGCAAGTACAAAAGAAAATCGAACCGAGCAATCCCTCAAATGGGAGATGGCACGCGGCGCGGCCGGTTGTAGAAGTGCCTCCAAGGCAAAAAACCCTCAAAAGCGGGGTAATTGCTTGGCAAGCGGGTGGTGTGGTGTGGGTGCTGGATTTACTGGTTTACACAATCTCCCTAGCTGACTATGGGCAAATTTCTGATGAGGACACGCTGCCTAGGATAATAGGGATGGACCCGGTTGTAATCTAAAAGGAAGGGGTCTATGGAATGGCGAGCTTCTGAGCAAAAGAGCAGAGGAGCCTGTGGGAGTGAGGGTGGGTTGTAGAAAACCCGGAGGAGAGTGGAGAAAAAGGGCATCCCTAAAGGTAGGAGACATCTCTTGTGGGTGTGTACAGAGGAGAGCTGTCCGTCGGAATGTGAGAAGATTTGACTATCTTGAAGACAATGAAGCCTAAGAAAAGTCGGGGTTGTGGGGCGATCCTCCCTATTCTCAAGTCTTGGCGGTGTTGAGAACGAGATTGAAGAAGAGAAGAAGGATGTAAGGAGAAGGTATATATATACCGTGTATATATATACCGCCTATGGTAGATCTATATATCAAAGTTTGCCAAAAATAGTACTAGATGAGGCGGGCGTAATGGTACCGTAGTGATGCGGAAGTTTGCAAGGAGTCTATCCGAAAGAATAGTAGCAACACTTTGAATCTTAAATTGGGTTTATGATCAATTGTCTAGATGTTTATCCAGAGGGCCACATAAATATTATAACTCTCAAACATCGTTCAAGGAATTGATAAAAGCTCTGTGGTTTATAACCTACGCCCCAATATGCCATTGAATACTGAACCCTCAACCGACTCTAAACGGGCATGTCTAATCCCTAGATCGAGCATTATGTTATCTATATACCAGATATTTATCATTAGTGTTCTGTCTCCCTCATTCCCAAGCCATGAGCCCCTGGTAGAATGAGGGTAGTCTTGATACGAGTATGTAACCTTTAAGTTATTGCGGCGTTCAGGAATTGCCGCACTCCCCATCTGGCTGAGCGACTATGGGGGGGTTCAAAACCAGATCCGACCGACAATACAGAGATGCAGGAGTGTGGAGGAATCTGGAATCAAGCTCATTCCTATGGAAGGGTGAGCTATCCATGATTGACACCTTTTCACAAATTGATTTTGTGATAACTTGGGATTACGGTTCATGGAGGATCACTCGATCACAGTACGTCACTCGCTGCATAGACAAACAATAGTGTTCGTTGTGGGTTTCCGAGGAACGCGGAAGCCGTGATAATAATCCCTAGTGCCCAGGAGTCGGTCGATTCAAGTCCCACCGCATTACGCGTTGCTTCGGAGCAGAGTCAGGCAGGGCGCCAGAAACTTTCTCCGGTACATATATCAGGTCATTAGTAAAAGGACCCAGTATGCTATCTCTACAAGTATATAAGACCTCTCTACATAAAGAGTCCTCTACCCAGCCAAGCGAATAAAGTCTCGAACTGCGCACCTCTCCCACCAGGCGACCAAATATCAACAGATGGACACAACCAGCTAGGGCCGGTGATGAAAGGTTGGATGAAATGATTGAGAGCCTGTCCTACGCCAAAGGCTGAGAATGCGCCTGGCTGTGAGTGAGAGCTGCCGAGAGATGAGTGTGGGCAATGGTAGTATTAAACAAGTTTGGGGGTAGGTTAGCCGAGTTGTGTAATACGTATATGTATAAAGTGGGGCGCTGTTACGCGGAGACCTAGAGAGGAAGTATCCGCCATATTATATATTAGCGGATGTAAAGAGTAAGACCTCGCCGCCCACATTTATAGAGCCACAAACAGAGTAAACTTCATCCTCTAAAGTACATTACTGATCTTACGACCCTATTGCAGAACCGTTCATATCTGAGAGGGAAAGATTCACACCTTTTCAATATTTGGCGGCGACAACGCCCTCAATATCCTGAGAAGTACCGACAGGTCATCGACGATTCCCTCAGACGCTGGAATCGTTTATCTATGTTGTAGTCGGCCAAAGCTATTGTCTCTAACTACCAAAAGAGTAGCTTACCTCGGCGACGACATGCCCAGACTATCTCCCCCGCATTGTCCACAGCCCAGAACTCCCTTCTTGGGGTGGTAGAAAAGTGTCTTCAGTCAACATTCCAAAAATATCCATGCTACAAAATGCCCATGTTGCAAACATCATACGTTGCCAACAACTTCCTTGGTGTTTGTTCAGTACCGCCACACCGCCAACAGCGTCCTGAGCGTTCCCACGTTCCGCCTAGGTATTCCTGCGGGTATGGATCCTCATTTAGCAAAATGCTTCTCCGAGTCCTCCTATATCAGCGGTGATATCCCCGCGATCGTTCGGGGGCGTGGTTATCATCCGGAACAGGGTTTAGCTCGGATAGGTTAGTCTAGGGATGCTCACCAAGGCTTTGCTCCGAAATCTCCAACTTTATTGATCATATCCTACATCTACGGGGCAGTGTTTCCAAGTTATAAACGGTGTCTCCAGTCTAGAAAAAGGCACTATCATGTCGCCGGAGATGTTCCTAACCCACCGAGCTATAGAATAAGGTTATACTCGAATCGAATGCAAAAGGTAATTTCCTCATCCTGAGATCAAAACAAAACAGCTTACATTGCCGCCAAAACATCAAAATTAGACGGCAGAAAGCTAGCGCAAAGCTATATACACTGGGAAATGCTCAGTTATGGAATCAATGTGGCTTGTAGGATAGATATATAGGAGGAATACATTTGTTCCTAAATTCAAGAAACATAATATAGTTATGCATAATATTGGTGCGGTTGTTGGCGCTTGGGGGAAAGAAATCACTATCATCAGAAATATGGTACTATCACAAGCATAGGCATGAACTACGTTCTCCAAACAGTCCCCGCCCATTTGGGTGTTCTATTTCTTTTTTTTTTTGATTCTCAGGTAGCTTTGCTAAAGCGTGGAAAGAACTTCTACCTCCCAAGAAGTCCTGTAAAAACACGCTGGTAAAAATCCTGTACTTTTCAGTCTTTATTTATTTCCTGTCCGAGCCCTTCACTTAATTAATCGACGTTGCTCAACTCCTTTTAACCTTTACCAAATATAGGTCTTGGCGTATCTCATCTTCATGCGCCGAGAAATTCTTTCTTCGGGAGAGCACAAAGCCTATCTTCCGCCCCGGTGACATTAGCCTATGACTAACTACCTCGCTCCCCGCCCAGCGTGTTCACCACCCAGCACCTGAATGTCTCTTGGCTGCAGCGCAACTTTTTGCGTATGAAAGGACCTCACACTCGGTCGGTGGTGAACTGAGGAGATATCGGCAGCCTACCCTGCAGGCTGAGCATCACCAGGTAACAGATTACAAAGGCTGATATTTGTCATCATGCGCACTCGATTTTATCAGCCGCATCGATTTGAGTCGGCGGTTCTAAGGTAGGTCTTAATGTCTTCGTCTGTTTTCAGGACCTTGTAAATCTACCTCAAGTGGGCGAAAACTTGATTCTGTCACGCTTGTCACCCCTCCTTCAGCAGATCCTTTCTTGCTTGGAGCAGATTTGTTCTCTTTGGCAGTGTGACAGCCCCAATCATAGCTAGTCTGTTGAATATCTCCACGCTAATAAGTGGTGAAAACCGGCAACAAGCAAAGACATGGGAAACATCAATTCAAAACGGACAGTCTTGGTTGGCATTTCTAAGTATGTAGCTCATTCGAAAAGGCCCGATGAACCTCAACACCGAAGAGAGTTCTACCGAATAGTCCGCCCCACCGATATTCACATCGACAGTCGGTAAGTGATTGGGCCAAAGAGTTCAACAATGCATTTTGGGAGGTTGCGTCTAAAGATTGCCAACACAGTCTAAGGCTAGGATCGGCTAGAGGCGCAGTTCAAGATGCCGATCCTGCGACGACTGCGGGGTTGGCACACCTTTGTAGGTAGATATTCTACTATTACATGATAACAGCCCGTTTTGAAAGATCAAGGACCAGCTGTCCTGCAGGTCAATGTATGCATGCTTCCCCAGTAATACCAAGCGGCTCGGGCCGGTCTTAACGAACCCTTCTCCATCGGAGATAAGTCTTGGGGGCCTGGTAAATTCGACACTAAAAGAACTGCATATGCATAGGATCATAGGATCAAGAGTGCTTCTCTGAATTTAGAGTTACAGCCTCCCCTCAATTATCATCGCTAAATCAGTGTCAAGGGTGGCTGGCTTAAGTGCTCTGGTATGGAAGCGGTTATATCTGAATCAGAATAAGCCTAATTTTGACTGATTTTACGTTGTTTCCCTGATCTCCAGTCCTACAATTTCCATTGGCCTAGAGTCCCCTATTCGTCAACTAGTTACGTTTTTTTCCCGACACATATTAATCCTTAAACGATCTAACCCAGATATTCCCTGCGATGCATAACCTGTTCGCTAGAGCGAAAAGGAGATATGATGTAAAAAATTGGCCCGGTCATTAGTTGACCTCCGTAAGCTGTAGCTGTACTGTTGTGATCCGATCGTTTGGGTTGTTTTCAATTCTTTTGAGTAGTTCCTAATGATCTCAAGTGAGTCGTTTTAACTGTTAGGCCAGAGGGACTGGATATTAGAATTAAAGAGGGCGTTTTGGACGGTTGGGCGGCGGCGGCGGGGTCGGGGTTGCTCCTGGGGAGGCTCACACGGTCGGCTGGAGGGAGAGAATTGAAGAGTCAGGAGGAAGGATATGGGGACGATATTTCACGTCTATTGACTTGTAAAGACTTCTTTAAGTGTATCTACCTGGGGTTGTTCTGTTTTGACTTTCTTATTTCATTACTTAACTGTAATCAGCCGGGGGCTACATGTCCTTAACTCAACCTCTTACAAGACTGGCTCAATCATGCCTCACCCAGGAACATAGAGGTTAACCTACTTAACCAACTAGGCGAACCAGAAAAATAATGACAAGTATCTAATTTTTGCCTCAATCCCCGAGATTAGTTACATCATTGTTCTCCCTTCCCGATATCATCTCAATAATCGTATCTCGAAGTTCCATGAAGATATTATTACTAAATTCATACTGGACCATTGAAATCTCTGACTCCACATGTATAAGCATCCTCTCCTTCTCTATGCGACCGCGATGTGGGATTTCGGCATTCAGAACCAGTGACCCGGGCACGCAGCCGGGACTCCCGCAAACTGCCCCACCACCACCACCACCACCAGCCGGCGGGTTCAGATAGCTAGGCGTCAAGTGAGTCTGTAGCCCATAGCCTAAATCCAGCAGAGGCTTGAAAGCGAATCCCCGGAGCCCCTCGTGTATCTTCTCTTTTGTTTTCTTGTGCATCACCCGGTAGCTTATTAGTAGCTTTATGTCCAACACTGTGATTATTGCATTGAAACTATTCGTGTGGTGGTCATATACGAAGGTCTTCACCTGGACACTTCGTTCCACCAATTCCCCGCTCTTGCGAGGACCGCAATCCCGGACCCTCTCCACTATACCCTCTGCAAGAGCCATTAAACAGGAGGTCATGGGAACCTCGAGTGATTTGAGGAGAAGTTCTGCTGTTATGTCGTTGTCGGCGATACTGAAGGTCCAGGACCTATTGGATTGTACTGAGGGAGTAAGCCATACCGCTCGTTTCTCGAAGGCAGCTCTGATAAGCTTTGAATAGTAGATGGCTGAGCTGCATGCGCCCTCTGAACCCATTTCCTCACTGGCCAACTTTGCTGCTATCAAAGAGCCTGCTAGCTGGCGTGCCCAGGAGATGGTAAGATGGACATTGTCTCGTAGGAGCAGGAACCTCTGATCAAAGTGGAGGGACGGGTCCAGGAAGTTCTTTCGCACTTCATCTACCTCCTCCGCTCCACCCGAATGAAAAAGAGCGACGTCGGTTGTGGTGGAGTGTGACATGAGGTATGGTGGAGTTGTTCTTTTGGATTTGTCCCCCGTGGGTATGATTGCGTGTGGTAATCAATGTGAATCTTTGATCCGAGGAATTCTTCCCACAGGAACGGTCGTTAACAGAGTATATATCTGTTTCCCACCCAACTTACAAAATCAGGTACGTAAATCGTGCATGAGAGCCCAGTGAGTCTGGAAAATTTGGAATCAATGCCGACCCCGCCGCCAGAAGCCAGGCATCGGACCCGCGAGGGTAAGTAGAGACGGTTGCGAAAGGCAACGAACAAAAAATTATCGATTCCGGAGGGTATGCTGCATAGGGGCTCACAATCACTCTGGGAGAGAAATTATAGGCATAAGGATTGAATATATCTCCATGCGTATCTTTGGGTCCTGCAGTCGAAAATATCACATCACATCCTACTTGTATCCGACCTGCATGCCTTGGAAGTCTTGGAAATAAATAGGTTTTGTAAATCAAAGGCTCTACTCTACGTACCCAGCTTTGATAGGCCTTACAACTAGTCATCTTGCATCCACACAGGTAGTGCCCGAAAATGCATCCTCACTGAGCATGAGTTTGTGTATTTCCCTCTTTCAATCCAATGATAATTGCATCTCAAGACTTGCATATTCGGTACGGCGAGTGACATATCATATTGCAACATATACCTATGCATCTCGAACCTAGTAACTTTGCGCTTTAGCCCCGTAACTCAGACTCGCAGCGCCGAGACATGCGCCGAGTCCTGTAAGAGTGCAAAATGGGAAATGACCTTGTGTATTGTACTCTAAGTTACACCCTTACTCTACAAGACTCGGCGCTGCGAGTCTATTTGTAAATTTGAATAACGCCGGGTGATAGGCGAAACTGAGGAGTACTTTTGGTGTACTGCAGCACATGGAAACCCTTTTAGGCAATGGAAGTACAGGATATCTGATAGACGATCGCTCCGGGTTCCAGCTAAGCGGAGGGCAGCTTGGCCATTGGACAATCTTGTGTAACACACCACCTCCATGCAAATACTAAGCCTCACCTTCGATTCACCCACAGCCAGTTAAGGTGGACAGAGGAGGACTTAGGTGTCCCAGCTGGCAATCCGGGCTGGCAATCTATCAAACATAATTTGGCCTGGGTTCCGATTGTGAGTGCCATCTCTCAGTCGTCAAACATGCTTTATTCTAGCTATATATGATTATATTCGTCCCGGGATGCATATGAGACAGTGTGTATCCTTGCACCGAAATGGAATCGAGTATTAACTGGCTACTCCACGGTTGCCTGTTCACCTAGAACCCGTTTAAATTCCCCCGATTTCATGATCCAAACTCCACAAGCTTTGCCATTACCACTTGCCTCTGGTTTCAACACCTGTCCTTACACGAGAACTTCATAGCTTCCACTCTTCCCAGGATGTCGCTAGCTCCTAAGGTGGACGCACCCCCGTCATACAATGATCCCGAGGAAGAATGGAAAGCCATCCCCACACTCTACCATGTTGATCTCACCCCTCCCGGTCGTGGTGACTTTTACCCGGGGCTCAAGGAGATGAAAGAGAGCATTGAACACTTCGGCTCGTGGGCCACGAATATCACCGAGAAAGCTGTAAGCGATAAGCAAAAACAAGGTCTATTCAAGGATGACTCCGGGAAACTTGACATTGAGGCTATCTCGCGGTACCGCTCTCGAGTCCTCGAAACCGTCTTCCGTACTCGTACTGTGTGCCTTACAAGCACGCATGACTTCAGCGCTAGCAGAACAATCACCTCGAGCACTCCGAACCTTGAATCTACAATCATGGAGTTAACTACAGAGGGATTTCCGGTGACTGAGGCAGTCAAGGTGGCGCTGAATAAGGTTCTGGAGTCGGTGGTGGGTTGTGTGAGGAATATGGAGGGAAAGTTGATCACGCATAAGCTCCTAGCCACTGTATTCGTGGGCGATAAATTTGCAAAGACGGTAGATCCGAAGATTAGACTCATTACCCTTGAGACCCAGTCCAAAACCGTGAACGTTCCCACATGGATAGGTCAGCGCACTGAGAAGCAGGTAACCTTGACATACAAAGGCTCAGAGTGGAACTTCTCGACGAAGATCTGGGATGAGGTATATAAGGAGCACCGCCAGAGT
This sequence comes from Morchella semilibera, assembly GCA_009192285.1. Taxonomy (NCBI): domain Eukaryota; kingdom Fungi; phylum Ascomycota; class Pezizomycetes; order Pezizales; family Morchellaceae; genus Morchella; species Morchella semilibera. Next base: position 331,067 of record WBVU01000021.1, on the reverse strand, counting down.
TTGATTGAAGAGGGGAAGAGGCGCATGAAGGAACCGCTCGATGTTGGGATGGAGGATTAGAGAGATCTCGAAAACATATGCTTCTTGGTATGCACGCACTGTACTTCTCCTTAAACTTGTTTTCCATATGTACCTTTCACTTTGATGTATTATTTTGGGAGGATTGTACGTATGGATATACGAGTAAGATTGCTAGCTGCCCTCCGAGATACCAAAGAATTTCAAGATGTTCCCGGAAAGATGGCCTCCGTTGCTCCACCAGCTCGATACCCATGCCAAGAAGGTGGCCTTCGGCTTATAACCGAGACACAGGGTATCACTCGAACTTAATATGGCGTTAGGTAATATGAATAATATGAATAATATATAGTGGATGATATAAGACACGTTCTTTGTACTCAATGTTAAAGTCTATTATATATATATGTACCGGATATAAGGCCCTAGACACAACAATCATTGGGTGCGCTCGGAAGCAACACCCACCGGGTGCGAAAAGGCAACAATTAAGTCCCAAGACTATACTACATACATTTACCTCTTGGCCCCGTATATGGCGCTCAAAAGTATGGTGCGGCGCGTCTTAAAGGTATCTGAGTTGGAACGCTCCGGTTGCTTATGGACCAATAAGATCCTTAGATTCCAGCTGAAAACTAGATCTTGGCTGTAATTGTAATATAGGGTCTAAATGGGTATAATACTGTTCCACTTGGCGCTTTTTACATACAAAAGTAGGTAGAGGCATTGATTATAACTTTTAACCAGACAAGATATCAAGAATCTAACAGGTCTTCATATTAGGTATATCTACAACTTGGCCTGTTAGATTCTTGATATCTTGTCTGGTTAAAAAGCTATAAGCGATGATTTATGTCACCTTTAACCATATTTTGAGAAGGAAATCATAGGCATAAAGATTGTAAGTCTTGTACATAGTTGAAAATATTATGTCTTGAAAGTCTTGGGAATAAATAATTTTTTGTTCATTGATGGCTACAAGACTCTGCACGCTTACCAGCATAAGAACCAGTTGCTCAGGGAAAGGATAATTTGTATGGAGTGGCGCCGTTCTCTCATATAAATAATCCCTGGTTCCGTTACTTGCATTTTCTGGTTCTTTTGCTGGTAAGCGTGTATTACAAAATTAGGATCTAGGAACATATGCCGTCACAACTGGTCAACCCGACAATAGTAAGGGTACCCACAACAATGATCTAATATACCATCTACCTGTATATAATTACATTCCCCTATAAACTATGAAATACATCTAATAACGCTTAGTACCCATAACCTAATTAGAAGAACAAGCAAAATCGCAGATTCTAGTAATTATACAGGCCTTGCCATGGTAATGAATTCGACAAAGAATTCTAGATCAAAACATCCACTACGACAGATAAAGACATGGAGCCCAACATAGGAGATGAGATGATACACAATTGGGCGATATCCAGTAGTAATTACTTCATGTGCGACTAGATCGGTTATCTCTTAAGTAGGTTGGCAGGGGACGATCTCACGGAGCTGTGGTCAACCCCGGGGTATGGTCAAAGTTGTGGTCAACTCCACACAATCAACCTCAATACCTTCACAGAGTGTAAATAGTCCTCTATATACTCCCTGTATTCTTAGGTTCTGATTGTAGTTAATTATTGCAATTTATTTGATGTCCGTGGTTGGTTGCGATCCAAAGTTGACCATACCCCGGGGTTGACCACACCTCCGTGAGCTCGTCTAAATGCTGAGCTCCCAGAAAGAAGCAAAGGTTTGTGGCGTTTGCTCACAGATCTTATCTTTCTTATCAAATAATTGATCTCCCATAGTAATTCCGGCTCTCTATTATAAGGGGTCAGCATTGTCAGCTTAAGAGATAGACTCAAGTTACCCGGTTACACAAACCTGCACACCCCGCCATAACTAGGAGCCATCCTACGCTCAACCAAGCCCCCCCTTATCCGTCTTCCGTCCGAACTTCTTCTTCTTATTGTCACAGGACTTGATGAGCGGGGCCTGTCTGTACTCTCTCGGACATGTCGCCTACTCTATAGTCTCCTCTCCAACGAACTTACCTCTCGGTTCGTATCCATCAGTGTGGATATTTTTACGTGGGCTGTGGAGACATGCCATCCTCTTGATCTTCGGCGTGTTTTCTCTCTCGGATATAAGCTCCCCAATTATATGTCGACTTACAGAGAGACACCACTACGCGTAGCCATACTGAATGGACACTGATATTGTCCGTGTCCTCGAATACGGAGCCCCGACTGATTCTAGAGATTCCGGGTCTCCGCTCATTTTGGCCGTGAGCACACCGCATGTGAACATTGTGAAGGTGCTATTACAGCACGGGGCCATCAGCGGCGGCTTTGACGTCTATCAAACAAGAGCATTATTTATCTCTCTACTACATGGAAATGTAGAGATAGCGAGACTCCTTCTCGGAGGTGGGAATGATGTACAGCGGTAGGTAATCAGTGATGGGACACAGTGATGCCTGTTTTGGTAAAACGCCACCAACATTTGGTGTTTGTACCTCAGGGCGTTCCATCACCTATTACCTGTCGCTGTACATCAAGCATTGCCATATCTTAATGAGTATAGGCCAGTATATTCAGTGAAAGCTGCGTATCCAGGAGCTTACGTCGACCTGAATATAATACCACCGAAATGATAAAGCCCTTGTTGAGTATAGGGCGGGGGATGGGGGTGAGGAAGGAGTCGATGATCTAGGGACTTGGTGTGAGAGGAAAGCGGAGTGGCGCGGTGTAGCGGAACAGCAAAAGGGGAGAAGAGGGCGGATGGAGCCGCTAACAGTGGGCCGCTGCTAAGGTCTTAGGCAAACCGGTGTTGTATTTCATGGAGTGTACTCCGGCGCTTTGGGGAGGTTGGTCCCTCTGCCTACTAGCCTTCCACCTTCTATTGTTACGTATACTTCTCGTTAGATGGGTTTTGCTTGGGATATTCAAGTGAGTGTTGGTTTAGTTAATAGATATACATAGGAAGGAAATATACTATACTGACCTCACTGTTTCGATATGATGTGTATGGGTGACTTTGGTGGCTCTTAATACCACAGAGCAGATTCACAATCAGAGTAGCGCCCGTGAATTCTTATGATTGGCTAAAGGTGGATGGAAGCTTGGTGTATTGTGAATTGTAGAAACTCCCCGTTGCTCTTCCCTCCATTAATCGTAATAGGACTTGATCGTGCATTATCCTGATCGAGAGTATTTAGAATGAAACCTTCCTATTTCATCTGTTTCAGGGGTATATAGTCATGATCCACCCTCACCATCTTGCATCATTAATTTCCCTATCCCAATGTAATTCGTTTTAGGGGTCCTATCAATCCCTCTAGACATAGGGGCTGCCAGTGAGAAAGAAATGTCACCCTTATGAGTAGTTCATTCATCAACATAACCGAAGCCGTTCCGCTGCGCACGAACGACTCAGCGCTAGAACTAGAACTGTACTGTATAGTGGGCGATGGGCTACATCTGTTATGACCTATTGGTTGATTGTGTATACATTTTGCGGTGTTTTGGGAACTTCGGTGTAGTCGCCCGTCTTCGCCAAGAAATCTCCGCATGACTGCGAGCGAAGCATTTGACAAATCGAAACATCAGAAACCTTCTCTTCGCCGAGTGAAGAATCTTGTCAAAGACGAGCGAGTAGACCAAAGTTATATCCAGATACAATCTAACTTGGGCAGGTGTATAATTGTTGAACGATGGTGTACGAATTGCATCAAGTGCATCCCCGAGCAGTTGTGTAGCGACATTTAATTTGCCGTCAAGTTTATTAATATAGCCTTACGTGACCACATGTCACTGTGGTGATGCCCGAAACGCTAACACTAACGACCACCCTACCGATCCCCTAGTAGGTAGACGAACGGGGTATGGTTAAATGACTAATATTGAGTTCGATAGTGGGTTGAGCGAAGTTCTTAAGAACACATAGTACCCTTCGTAGGGATATAGAGAGCGTTTTTTTAATTGCTCTGTTGAACTTCGTTTTCAAATTTATGAGTTAGTCGTACCCCCAGGATAACCATACCCTTAGGAGTGCGTCTACCAAACGCGCTGATCTGTCATCTGCCAAGAGATCTTGGCATGGCACGGATATTTAGAAATTGACATTATTATATTCAGCGCGGTGTTGAGCCATACGATATGCAAGCGGAAAGTCTTGTAGGGAGGTCGGCCTCGTTAGGGGCGCCACTGGAGGTACAGGCGGCCGGGTAGCAATATACAGAAACGTCGGCGTATTTCGGGGGACAAACATGGTGTTGTAGTAGTCCAGGCCCATGGTACTATACTAGAGTCAATTTCAAGCCTAAACGAAGTTCTCATGCCACCGGTGGGAAAGAAGTCTAAAAGCATAGGCAGTAAGTCTGGAGAAACCTGAAATGTAAGCGTATTGTGGCGAGAGTGGCCCAGACAGGCTGACTCGTTACCCCTGACTAACAGCGATGTGTACATATCTTTACATATTGGACGCGCGGGCGCAAGATTAAAGGACATGCTGTGATGGAGTATGATCCAGGTGAGAGTCAACCTCTCCTTAATCCAGGGCTGCAAAAGCTGTGCTGAGTGCCATCAAGGTGTGAGGAATGGGTGTGAAGGAGGGAAATCTAGTGCGCCCATCAGCTTATAATCACCCCTGAAGTATACACCAAGCGCTTAGGTAGGCCCCAGGGTACTTGCGCTGTATAACCCTATCTACCCTAACAGGGTATCATGTCACGGACAGGACGGATCATGAACGATCCACATGTACTCCTGACATCCGGGACGGAGAGATTACCGGGTTGTAGATAATCGTAATCCACACGCCCTAAATTACCCTTAGTTAGGGTTAGTTAGGGTTAGTTAGGGTTAGTTACTAATTAATAGGGTAGCGGAAGTACCAATCTGGGCATAGAATACCCTAGTTAGAGGCTGGGGGTGGGGTAAAATTACTTAGAAAGTATAGGCCAGCTTCTCCACTATAAGCACCAACCACTACCCTAGTGTGAGTTACACCTGAGAAAATTATAATATTGATAAACATCACAATGTTAAGCTTCCCCAGCTGAGAGGAGATAGAGGGTCTAGTAGTTATAAAGAAAGAGAAAAGTAATGGAATACACTTTATAATATAGAAATGCAGTATCTTGGGATGACAGAGTGGCCTAACAACAATGATTCAAGAACCCTATTATATTTCAGATAAGTATCTTCTAAGATCAAAGTGCAAGCCATCCTCCTTTCTCAGTCAAGCCTGATATAGATAATATCCAGATTCCTGTGAAGAATCTTCTTTCTCACACCGGTTAAATTAAGAAAGGAGGATGTGGGTTTATTACTCAGCGTCTGCAGAACCCTCGTAAATACAATTGTCATTCCCTTGTACCGAGAAATAACCGCCCCAACCAACACAGCCCTCCCCATCCATCTCAACCCCAGGTAAAGCCCTAACCACATACCCCACGACCACTCCCTCATCCTCTCTTGCGTGGCCGGTACCTCCTCTTCCTCCAGACCACCCACACCCCTATTTCTTGTCCCAGTCTCAAACAAACTCCGGAGGTGGGTCAGCTGGCCCAACAGTAATTAGGACAAGTGGCCAGTTGGATGGATTCACAACCGATCATCGAGCGGGATAATCATAGGTTATGCTATAGGTCCTTTGTGTCAGAGTCTATACTGTTTTATAATGAAAGAGTTAAGCTCAGAACCTTATGAGATGTTATGACCGACGTTGGAGAGGAAACCTTTGGGGGAATCACCGAGTATTTTGATGCTGTTTCAAAACCAGGCAACGGGTACGTATCCAGTTGAGATCATACACTCCCACCCCACGGAGTAAGTCTCCCTCTCGTCCTCATCAAACTGAACTCTTGCCACTGGTTGACGAACTAAGTGTCCTAGGATCCTCGTTCTGTGTATCCCGCCAATACTGCTTATTAATTCCCTCACAAGAGCTAAGATACAACGCCAAAGGGAATATCCAAAAATTGCAATTACTAATCCAACACCCAGTCTGCCAGCCCCCCAGCCCCCCCCCCCCCCCCGACCCCGACAAGCCCCCACCCGCCACACCACATCCCCCCCGCCCCCCGCCTTCCCTTCCAATGGTACAATTAAGCCCAGATGTCCCTACACCCGCATCCACATCCACAACACCTCCACTCCACCCAGCACCCAATCTCAACCCCACCTAGCTGTAGTTAGATCCCATAAGCTGAAAACGCCGCGCTACTGCGGCAACGGCGATTACAGCACAGTTAACTCTCCATCCCACAAGTACTTTTAATCATGGGGTATGATGGGCGCGCCAGGACGAACAATCATTGCCCTCCTGATCCCGCGGACAAACAAGCGCCCCAAGAAGCCACCCTCCAAAGATTATATGGTGCTCAGGCGCCGTGAATGTTTCAGGGACGGCGCGAGACAATGTCGAGTCCCGTCTCCCCTCACCCTACACGGCCCGTAGTCGCTCCCATAGCTTATTAGCTCCTTAGTTAGCCTGTGGGGCTTTGAGGTCTTGTACCTTCGCTCTGACACCGAAATAGTCACTCGATTGAGCGGTGCAACTTTAGCCACTCGATGGGCTAGACGATCAGCTGCGGTCGTTTAGCCAATGGCCGGCTGGGTCTGGCGTCACGTAGAGCCCGTAATAGTTGATCCCACCCTGATCAGTAGACACCAAAAGGTACATATGAGTTCGGGACAGGCGATCGATCCGGCCTTTTCCCTCCCGATACCGTGCCGTAGCAGGGGCAAGTGCGGACATAATGTCACACTCCTGGCCGCACAGCCCCAACCCCATATACCTCGTCATGAAATATCATTCGTTACAGAAATCGGGCATGCTTACAGCAGCCGCGTTGGACCCCCGCAACATCGCCCCTCCCAGCCTCGTAATGTGGTCCAGGAGTCACCAAGCACGGCCCTGTCCAGCACGCTGGCCACATAGTTAAAGGCGCTCCATGTCGTTTCCTGCTGTTCGTTTGCACCGCCCTCATTAGCCCGTCAAACGGCGCGGTCGGGACAGTGCCATCGCTGGCCTTTGAGAGGGGCTCTCGTTCCCCATGCATTGGATGTTCTAAAGAGGGTCCCCAGGCGCATTTAGGTTTTATTCTGAACGGCTCATAGGTTGAGCTCAGTAGGCTATTGAAGGCAGAAGGGAGAGGATGTCGTTGCAGTCCTCGAGCCTGGTGTTCGCCACATCATTGATGTCGTTTACCCACACACACACAAGGCGCCAACCAGCCCCACATCCCAACATCAGTGGTCGCCCCAAGGGACCTACGCAATACTAGCTAAGCCACCAGGTCCACCGCCATTGTGTCATAAGCCCCATAGCCTTAGCGGTCCCCTCTCGCTACGCCAATCACTTCTCTTGTATCGTACTTTGTGCAACCCAGTACAGTATATTCTATCCATGACACTCAGTCCATCTACATGCGTCCAATCGTCTAGCAATCTAGTATAATACATGACGCTTCCCAAGCCCGCCTAGCATATACAACAAGCGCGCACTGCACTCCACCCTACACCCCAGGACAAGGAAAGAAGGCTAACACCAGGGCTAATTACAATACTTTCGTTACTACCAAGCACAGACCTCACCGCAACCCAGCTGTACAGGACCCTCCACCCTCAACCTCCACCTTCACTGCTCTTCAACCCAGCCCCATCCGCACCCAGATCCAACCCCACACCCACACACCCATATGTCCTACCCACCAACCCTCCCTCACCATCCACCATTCCATCCACACCACAGCCTACCAACCCACCACACCGCACACCCTCCATGAACCAGCCCTCTTCGAACACACCGCACCTACCGCGCCTCACCCACTCACCGCTGGGCACCAACAGCATAACACAGCAGCAGCAGCAGCAGCAGCAGCAGCAGCGGAGCACACAACAATGGAATACCGTCTGCTCACAGGCCGCCCCTACTTACCCACCCACCCACCCACCCACCTCTTCACCAACGCACGATGTAAACCCGTCAGCACCCGCCCAGCCCAACGCCACAACCGCTAGCAGGGGAAACGAAGGGAGAGGGACACAGGCAACATACATTCCTTCCGCGCTCCGCTCCTGCCGCGCTGTGAGCGCACCGTAGACCCCGTCGTATGCTCCGCTCCGCGCTGCTCTGCTGCGTTGCTGTGCTGTGCTGTGTGCGCCCAACTGGCGGTGACGTGAAGCGCCTAGGTGCAGCTGCGTGGGGAGAGGGATGATTCAGGAACGGTTAGGGGTGGGGGGTCAGTAGGTAAGTGGTGCGCCGGGCTGGCTGGCTGGGAGGGGGGTGACGGAGCGGGAGCGGGGGGTGAGCGGAGTGCGGCGCTTGGGTCGGGAGGGGAGGGGTATACTTGTGCGACTCATGGCCGCGTGGGTACATCAAGGATAATACAAGTAATTGGAAATAGAGGAGAGATAGAAAAAGAAACGAAGGAGCCTATCTGGACTTTCCATCTCTTGATCTTTTCTTTTCCCCCTTTCTCTTTGTTTCCGGACTCCATCGCATAGTGGACCACAAACGTACTTCATCGATCTGGATCTATCCCCCAGCGCACCCGTTAGCCTGCATACCAATCTCACCACCCCTAGCTTGACCCTCCCGTCCATCCACCAAAAAAGAAAAACAGGGGAGAAAAAAAAAGAACACGTACCATCCCGATCCAACCTCTTCTGTCTCGCCTGCACGCGTGCCTTCACAGCATCAGGCCCCACCTTGGTGGTCCTCACCGCAATACCCCCAGGCCCCACCGGCGGCAGCCTCGTCATCGTCACAACCGGCGTCTTGGCGACCGGCGGGTCGGGCAGGGGCTCCAGCCAGCGGGCTACCTTCTTGTGTGGCGTCGTTGACGGCGCTGCATGTACAGTCATGGGGGCCATGGGGGCCGGGTTGAGCAGGGAGTTTAGTGTTGGCGCTTTCTGCGGCTTTGCTGCGAGGCTGGCGCGCTCGGCCGCTACACTGGCGTTGTATTCTTCGTCGAAGGAGTCGTAGCCGGCGTCGTCTGCTTCTGCTTCTGCCGCTGGGGGTGGGGCGAGAGATCGCATTGTAGTGGGGGCTGGTGGCGGGGGGGCTGGCGGTGGGGGGGCTGGTAGGCTTTGGTGGTGGGTGGGGGGTGGGCGGGGTGGTGGGAGCATGGCCGTAGGCGCGGGCGCGGGTACGTGTGCGGGAGCAGGAACTGGAACTGGAGCTGGAGCTGGAACTGGAACTTGAGCTTGAGCTAGTGGAGGTGCCGGTGCAGGTGCAGGTGGTAGGATGGTCGCAACCTGCGGCCTCATGTTCTCCTTCTCCATCTCGACCTCCTCCCCCAGATCCATGTCCACCTCAACCTCCATCCGCCTCAGTGCAGGCTTAACCACCTTGACCCCCCCACGCTTCATACCCGCCTTCACAGCCGCCTTCGGCTTCACGACCCGCCCCTCCACACAAGCATGCTGCTGCAGCCTCCCCGCCACCACCAGTCCCGACCCTTTCGCCTTCTGCACGGCTGCTGTCCCGGCCTTCTTCACTGCAGGTGTCTTCGCGGGGGGGGGGGGCAGGCGGCGCAGGCGCCCGCGCGTGGCAGCCTTCATGGCCCGCCAGGCACTCTCCCAGACGTTCTCTGCCCCTTTGCTCGCCGCGGACGGGGGGGTGTCGAGCTCCATTAGGTCGCCGTCGGTCTTGTCTCCTGCTGCGTCCTCCACACGCAAGGCTTCCCGGCCCACGACAGCACCACACACGGCCACCCGCGTGTCCACCTCCACCCGCTGCTGCCTCTCCCTCGGCACCGGCGACGTCCGCCGCCGCCCCTTCTCGACCCGCGCGCCCCCGCGCTGCGGACTCAGCACCCGGCCTTTGTCCTGGATGTGGATATGGTGCGTGTGCGTGTATGTGCACCGCCCGTACCCGCCGAGCACGCACCCGGACCCTGCGCGGCACTGCTGCGGGCGCGGGGGGGGCGCGGGATGGTGCGTGTATTGGGTTAGTAGCAGGCGCTGGCGCATTGTTGCGTAGACGTGCGTGGTGCTGTAGAAGTCGGCGGCGACGGGGATGCGCTGGGGTGTGGGGGGTGCGGGGGTGTATGGGTAGTAGGCGGGGATGGGCGTGGGGGCGGGCGCGAAGCTGGATTGGCGGCGGGGTTCGTTGGGTGGTGGGGGGGCGGGGCGGTAGATGGTGGGGCGGTGCTGCGGTTGGAAGTTGCTGGGCGCCGTGGGTGCGGGGATTCTACATGTAGCTCTAGATCAACCGCGCCGACGTTAGCTGCCGCTCACTACATGCAGCCAGACAGCCGGCTAGCCATGTAATCGCGCACTGGTACGGGTAGGTGAGCAGTGGTGGGTGGTACCCTTGAGCCCCGCGCGCCATCATGCCAGCGCTGCTCCTTGGTTTCTGCTGCGCTGGCGGCGGCGGCGGGCGGTAGATTGGGATCGGCGTCGGGACGATTCGGAGCCCTGAGTCGACAGGCTTCTTTGCGCCGCGGTCAAAGCACAACCTGTAAATGCGAGCCGTCGACCGCGCGACAGCGCTATATCACCCGTCAGCCAGCACAGAGGGGGGAAAGGAGAGAACGTACCCCAGGAGCCGCCAGGCCCAGCGCAGGCCCACCCACACCCGTGGCGCCGGCGCGACCACAACGAGGACACAGAAGAGCGCCTGCGCGCCGAGGAGGGGGGTGGTGCCGCTGGCGAGCGCGCAGAGGTAGCTGAAGAGGTGCGGGAGCTCGGGCAGGATCAGGAGGAGGGCGATTAGCGTGTAGAGGAGGTACATGTTTGCTGGTGCGATGTCTTTCATGGAGGGCGAGGGGAGGGGGAGGGTGAAAAGAGGGGAGAAGAGGGGGTGGGTGGTGTGGGTGACCGGGGTGGGGGGGGGGTAATATATATAGTTATATATACGGCGCTGTGGTAGGCCGGCGTGATCGATGCGGAGGTGGTGTGATGATGAATGCACCCGGGTACTGACTGAGGCAACACAACAACAAAACGGACTGATATTTCCCGGGTTCTACTGAGGGGGAGAGCGTTTGCTGCAGATTCAATATTTCCCGTGAGTGGAGTGTAGATGTGAGCTGTCACATATCACATCTGGCGGGGTGTGGCTGGATTGGGCGGGCGTGAGGGGGCCATGACGTTATCCGGTGTTTGAGAAGGTCAGGGATTCCAGAAGGATACGGAGAGAGATATTCTACGGTTGGCGGTGGTGGTTTGAGAGAGATTCGGGGGGAGGAGTTGAGAAACGAGAGAGAGAGGGCTCGCCAATCTAATCAGATCTAATCTTATCGCTCGGTTGTTGATGGTGATAATCCTAGATCTATTAGCGATACCCCGCAACGGATCTTGTGCGACTCCTCACTCTCGCTCTCTTAGCCTCGGTTGTGTGTCCGGGCGATAACCGAGTGCCCACCCCCAGCTCTCCCTCCCTCCCTCCCTCTCTCCCTCACTCACTACTCACTCTCGCTCGTAGTAATCCTCCTAGTGTATTACGTAGTGACAGCGGTCGGCCGTTAGCATGGGAGTGCTAGACCGGATAGGGAACTTTATTTGTTGTTGTTGTGAAGGGGAATAAATAAATAAATGATATCGCAAATTCAGCCGGCCCGACCGGAAGAGATGCCCAGCCGCGTTGCCTGTTTGGGCGGTATCGATAAGGAAGGGTGTGGCTGGAGCAGTTCTAGACTCGACCACGTCATTGGCCGCGGGATTAGATTATCAGTCTAGAGGAACTCTGCTGCGTTGATTCAACCGCAAGATCAATTGAAGCCTGGAGGTAGCCCAGTCTCCTCTCTCGCAGCGACAGTCCACTATAGCAATAGAGATGCCAACCCAGCTTCCACTCAACCGACCAAGAGGTCTTCTCCGCCACAAGCTCTGACACTGATAACCGAGTGAGGCCCCGTGCTTCCGCGCGAGTCCAGGCACATGTTGGCTGCGGGGGGTATCCACGTCATTGACCATCGACGAACTGGGAAGTATGTTTGTTGACATCGTGGGTGATTTCTTGGGTTTGAAATTGGGCGCCGAGGCGAGGGTTCGTCTTGTCAGTCTTAGTGATAGCTTGGGGAGGGGTTGACAGAACATACCATCACGAACACGCCGGGCTGTAATTACTGCAATGATCCGTTGGTCACCAGTTCGACTCTGGTAGGAGGGAGCATGTCTTTTTTTTTCTGGTAGTGGTGGTGGTGGTGGTGGTGGTAGAAATGTTTTCCATAGCCGTCCTGTAGTTGACGCCAAACCAAAGCAACCCGTGGAGAACCCACATTGCCCCGAAAATGCCGCCCGATTCCACCGCGCAAGTCCCAACCAACCCGCCGTGCACCCGCACTTGTAGAAAAAAAACCCCTTGGCCCCTACCCACAAGTGCCCACAGGGCACACACCTTCCCACCCACCAGCGGGAAAAAACCCGGCGACTAGAGGCTGAAAAACGCGTTTTCTGAGGGTGCAGGTGCGAGCTAACAATGGCGATGTGGGCGTGCCCATCTATAAGCGAGGGCCCCACTTGGGTGACTCAAGGGTGACTCAGCCCCCCTGACTCACTGCACTGCGGGCTGGCAACGGGTGTGTTTGGCGCCGGGAATGCTCGTGGGCTGGACATGGAAAGGGGTCGGGGTGATGGAGATAATTCGGCGCTGTTTGCGGGAGATGTCGAGCCGCGTTTACACAGGTGGCCTAGGGCCGTTATTTCCCCCCGACATGGGCGTTTGCGAGGACGGTAAACATTGTCGAAGGGTTGAATCACGGCATATCACTCGGCCTTGTCATTCGTTGGCGGGAGGAAAAGTGGGAACGATGGGTGCGTAGAACTAACAGGTATGTGCGCTGGAGGCTTACCACGGGGGGATATGCTGATTGAATAGGTTTTCCGCAGTCTTGGAGGAGTTATTGCGACTTCCAGGACGATTGTCAGTTGTCAAAATTCCTTGCCTGTGGAAAGGTGTTAGTGCGTTTGTAACATGGATGTTGGATATGTTCCCATTTACGTGGTGCTTCACCAGATACAAGCCGGGCGCATTGTCTAGGCCAGATTGGGAACTTGAATATTTTTTTCCTCTGTTGGCCTCGGGAACTGACTAGGAAATCGCAATATCTAACACGCGGGAGTCGTATCTCTTCGTTTGTCGGCGCCGCCTCGCTAAGAAGGAGAGTTGGTGGCTTCTGCTCGCCCCGCTGCGCAGTATTCAGAGATTTTGCACCAAGCGTCGGTTTTGGGAAGTGCCGTTTCCCCCACCGAGTAAAGGATCCCTCGGGGATATCGTGCAGAGGGCGTGTTGAGGGTCGGCAGATCTTGCTATCCATCTCGGGCACCGCCTCGGGCGGCAGCAGTCGACAGACTCCAATCTGTATGTCTTCGTCTGCTTTCAAGACCTTGCAAAACCTGATTCTGTCACGTTTGTCACCCCTCCTTCAGCAGATCCTTTCTTGCTTGGAGCAGGTTTGTTCTCTTTGGCAGTGTGACAGCCACAACCGTAGCTAGCCAGTTGAATATCTCCACGCTAATAAGTGGTAACAAGCGAAGACTGGTGCTTCCGTGGCGTTCTAGGGCCACGAGTAAGCTGGGTGGATGTTGCTCGCTAGAGTGCTAGACTTTGTGGCAGGCACCCAAACGGCCGCTTCTAACTCGCCTGCATCCTCCTAGGGCGTGTGGGTGGCCCTCCCGCGGAGGGGCCTATCGCTGGTAATGCGGCTGGCGTGTTCTACTGGAGTCGGCTGACTGCCACCGTTGGGGTTCGATTGATAGCGAGGACATGGCATGTAATCTCAGTGTGTGCCTCTTTTGGTAATAGAGACCCTCACGTTGGTGTTATCCTCAGTCAAGGCCCAGCAACATGAAGCTCACAAATTCGAAACTCCCCTTGGGGTACATACCCTCCCATACATACATAACCTGAGGGCTCGCGTGGAAACTCGTAGACAGGGCGAGGAACAAGGCCTAGCAAAAAGAACGTTTACAGTGCGAACTCTCACGGTCAATCTCGCAGCCTGGATCGTGCACGCACTGAGCTGGTGGATAGCCATAGACCCAATCAAAAACAAGTGCTACCCACTTGGTTAGCTCAAACAGGCAGGCTGTGAATTTGACCTGTCATCCTGTGGCTTCAGGGCCGCAATGGGAAATTTGGTGTGGCTGCTCTGGAGTGGTGACGTGGGGGGTGAGGGTGAGGGTGAGGGGTAAAGAGAGCGAGAGGTTGGCTCATGGAGATATTCAAGGGGCTAGCTATGATTGCTGTCACACTGCCAAAAGAGAACAAAGCTGCTCCGTGCGGGAAAGAACCTGCTGAAGGAGGGGTGACAAGCGTTACAGAATCAAGTTTTCGCAAGGTCCTGAAAACAGGCGAAGACATGGCGGGGGCCTTGTGGCGGGAGCCATGGCCTGTTCACTAGTCTCGGATAGTAAGATATGGACAGAAGGGGATGTTTAGATTGCAGAGACTGTACTCTACGCTCGATCGCAGGGCCAGGCCTCGAGACCCAGATCAATGCACCGTATCAGGAAGCATCCATGCCAAGCGGATAGTGTGTGAGCTGTCCGCCCCATGCATCACAGTGGGCAAAGGCTGCTATGCAATGCTTCCTCCCACGTCTAACTAGGTAAGGTTTCTTATCTATCCGTCGCGCGGAGGGTTCAAGTCAACTTTGGTCGCCGCTGATCATCGAGTGATAATCAATGATCTTGGGCGGACAGGCTCGCTGCGCAACAGTTGCTGTACAATACATAGATCACAAGGTCTGGCGAGTAAGAGTCTGTTTGGTTGACACAAAAATCCATATATTGGTTGCAGTCTATGGATCGGGCCTAATAAAATAACCACCTCTAGAGGTGTTTTTTTACTCAACCTATGGATTGCAACCAACTCAACGTGTAGCAGTGGTATCTGTCCGCATTGGCCGGCGGATGACTTTTGTCAAATTCGCGACTTCCCCCTTTCAGCTATCACTCACTAGCCTTCTATGGTAATTGTTGTGGGTTCGTGATTGGCTCTGTTGTTCTTAGTAACTGGAAAAGGTCCTTAATAGAGCGTATTGGCCAACAACTTCTGAGCCTAAATATTTAGTTCTTGGCGACTGGTTTTGGTGCGGATAGCCCGCCAAGAGCTCAAAATTTGAACTCAAAATTTGAAAATATGAGTGTGGCCAACACGCTCTATTGCGATGTTGCCCCCGAGGTGGACAGAGTGTAGAAATATTCGAGTTCCCAATCTAGCCATCCTACACATTGCGCCCAGTGTTGGTGTATGGGCTTGTATTTGGTGAAGCACCACGTAAATGGGAACATGTTGCAAACGCCCTAACATTTTTTCACGAGCAAAGGATTTTGACAACTGACAATCTTCCTGGAAGTCGCAATACACGCTTACCAGCAAAAGAACCAGGGATTATTTGTATGAGAGAGCGGCGCCACTCCATACAAATTATCCTTGCCCTGAGCAACCGCATTTTCTGGTTCTTATGCTGGTAAGCGTGTACTCTGGGTCCAGGTCGCGAATTTGACAAGTTTCATGGCAAGAAGACCCTCAATCACAACAGTAGAGGATAATTGATCTGGAGACCCAGGTGCTCGTGCCCTGGAGTGGAATTCGTTCATTAAAAACCTGGTACCAAATATCTTAAGAGGTAGCTTTGGCAGCAGAAATCCCCCTACACACTTGTGCGCGATTGACACCCTTCTAGGTCTGACATGGTACCTGGTCTAGGACGTTACTTCGGAACTGGGATACCTGATACCAAGGCAGGTTTGAACATTCTTGGCGGGGTAAGCTGGACTACCTATTTACTTGGCTCCTTATGATGACTTATTATCATGGGTGAAAACGTCGGAGCGATGATAACCTGGAATATTAGAAACCTTAGGCCAACAATCACCTTTGGATAGAATTACTATTTGCAGGGGACTTTTTTCTGGGCGCCTGAAATCTCCATCGAGTTACAACTGTATTCGGTGTTAGGTTCTGCCACGTGAAGCCACAACTTGAATCCTAGGAATTTGTGTCGTTTGTAAGGGTGGTCACAATTGTGAGCTATGTGTAGGAGCCAAAGCGTCACCCCCATAGTCTTGAAAGAAATGTGATATGTGGCGGTCCCAAAATGAAAGCAAACTGTATGTCCTCGGCATAGCTTTTGGCCGTATCTGGTTGTACTTGCAACTTCATAACGTTTCTGAACACAACCGCTATTACATGCCATACAAAAATGTAGTCTTGGCGTTTTTTTGGGTGTATGCAATATTAGTCGTGTTCAAAAACGCAATGAAATTGCGAGTAGAAACAGGGGCCTAAGAATACGGTCTAGGTGGCTGCCCCAGCCAATAGGACTCGTACCATACTTCTACAATAATTTCCCCCATCGCTGTAGATTATATTTCGTGCATAAACCTCGATTGCTAAGCTCGGGTCGCAGGTTCGTTTTTGGACACGGCTGTTATCGCATGCCATTTGTTTTAGGATCTGGGGAGAAATAATCCCAATGGACACCGGACAGACATATGGCACGCCCTGCAAACACACTTCGGATACCGTCTTATTCCACCCGAAGAGACCGGTCTCTTCGGGCAAGATTGTAGCGGAAGCCAATTCAAATGAATGCTAGTTTCTGTGGCTTACGCCGTGGGGAACGTGATTGCCACTGGTCTCTTCTAGTGGAATAATACGGTACTAGCCTACGGGGTGAAGTTGGAACGGCAGGGATCTCTCAAATTTTTGACTGGAACGCTCATATATAGTACATTTACTGTAGATACAGATATTCGCAGTCTTGACAAAAAGCAAAACATGACAGGAAAAAGGAAAGAGAAACTTGATAGAAAATTCTATGCAGTCCACTACCCTTCATCAATAACGGATGCAGCCTCTATTTGCTGTCTTTATAGCAGCGACCTGCCAGTGGACAGGTAAAGTCTCAACCAATGCTTTGATAACATCGTCCGTGATCATATCCTATGCTGCCAGAATAGCTGTTTTCATTGCTGTATTTGTTGTAGGTCTAGGCGACATTCTGTTAATAGTTTCCTTCATTTTCAACCAAACATCTTCGATAATGTTGGCATTTGGGGAGTTAGCTGCCCAAGGAAAAATATAATTTTTCATGCCTAATTCTTGAAAAACCGCCATAGTTGACTTTGATTTATTAAGATGTACTTTATCTTGCTGGATATGGATATAACCTTCTAGTTCCTTGCTGGATTTTTGCCAAAAAGGATAAAGAATAGGACAAATTATATGTTCATAGTAGTTTTGAGCATTCATAGTTTTACCCTAGTTCTGACAATTCCTGATAACAAGTATACTCCTTTTTCCGCTTACGATACATTCCCAAACCATGATAGTGTCCAATTTGCAAAACTTCGGTATGAGACAGTTTTCAAGAAACTCTTCCTTACTTGTCCTTGTAACTCAAATGTTTCCAGGACAACCACCAACGTTGAAAGCACATTCATTGGTGAGAACTATATCTTGCTAATCTTGAACTCTCTAGTTAAAAAGTCAATTGCCAACTCAAGTCTTCTTTGTTTCGCAATAGTAAAGAGGTATGGCCCTGTATGGGCAATGCAATACATCGATGGTAACAATCTGAGGCCATTGCACATCAAAAGATCTTCTCTCTAACTTTAATTTCAGCAATATTTGCAATCCCAAATAGACTTTTCCTTCGGTTTTCGACAGGAGTGTCCCAGCGTCTTGGCATCGGATCTGAGGGTTCGGTAGTCGAAGCGCTGTTGTAATTAATGAAGATATGTTAAGCGGAGAGGGGGTGCAATAAGGAGAGGATGTTGTCTTTATATTTTATGAAATTCTATGGCGTAATTGATTTGTAATATAATTAAGAGAAGATAGTGGAGAGGAATACGAGGTGTGGTTGCGATGGGTTTCTATGCGCTTCTATGACCTGATATATTGGTCATAGCGGACTGGTGAAGGAGAGGTATTAAATAGCGGATTTAGATGTTTTCCTTAGTTCTTTCTTTCTTTTCTCTTCGTTTCGCCTTCCTGTTATTTCGGTATATAGCAATATACTCTTATTTCCAAAGCCATAGTTCCTCGTCTCCAAAGATTCTGTCCTCTTTCGGAGTAAACTCATAGTACCTCTCATCGTTCTCGTTGAGGTCCATCCGCTCCTCACTCTCTCTGCTCTGCATCCTTGTGTCTTTGCCCTTGCCTTTGCTTTTGCCAGTGCCTGTGCTTGTGCCTGCCCGGTGTTGTCTCTGTCTTCGTCGGTCTCCTCGTCGCGAAGGCTATGCTCCTCGAGTTCTTCTGCGTTATTATTGTCATCTTTTACTTTGCATCGGGTTACTCCGTGAGTGTGACGGAGTAACCCGACGCAAAGAAGAAGATGACAATGATGACGCAGATAGGCTCGAGGAGCACAGTCTACGCGACGAGGAGACTGACGAAGACAAGTACAACACCGGGCAGGCACAAGCACAGGCACCGGCGAAGGCAAGGGCAAGGGCACAGGGCAGAGAAAGTGAGGACCGAATGGACCTCAACGAGAACGATAATGGATACTATGAGGTTCCTCTTTATCGGAGGACAGAGTCTTTGGTACTAGAGGCTATGGCTTTAGAAAGAGGAGTAGATTCCTATGTACCGAAATAACAGGAAGACGAGACAGAGAGAAAAGAAAGAAGGAACTAAGGAAAACATCCATCCCCCCTATTTAACAATATTCCTCCACCAGTCCGCTTATGACTCAAACATCAGTTCATAGAAACCCACAGAAGCCCATCGCAACCACACCTCGTATTCCTCCCCACCATCTCTACTAATTATATTACAAATCTATCACGCCATCGAATCTCCTAGAATCTAATGACGACAACCTCCACCTCGCACTCCCCACCCTCGCTTAACATTTCCCTAACAACCACAACCGTGCATTGCCTACCGAACTATTGGAACAAATGCCAAGAAGCTGGAACACTTGGTGTGTAGTTGATTTGTATATATGAGTGGGGTTCTCCCCACCCTTTTGCACTGTAAGCAAATCTGTGGCATTATTCTCTTCTCGCGCGGTCCTTTGATATGTTGTTACGGTTTCCGCCGACCTACTCTAGGAAGATAGGAAGACTGGACCCAGTCCCCAACTGGTTTTGGGTATGTTTTCATTTCCTGACTTGTTTCCAGTTTCAAATGTTGTGGTATTCCCATTACCCATATTGATTGGGGCAAGTATATTCAATGCGTTTAATTTTGCATTGTTTCTGGTTTCGTAGTTGTTTGCTAATTTTGTTTTTTGCCTAGCGCTTAGATGCCTATGTTAGGTATATGTCGCGTATGTTTTGTCCTTTTTTTTTGTTGCCTCCTTGGTTATGTTTGCTTTTATTTCTAGGGTGCCTCAAAAGGATATCTACCGTAGGGGGGTATTAACTGTATGGCACCTTTGATCGCAACCCTCTCTGGTCCTCTGATACGCGCACTGTCCTATACACTTTGGCTGTAGGGGTACATGTTTCTTTAGTTGGTTGCTCCTTCCGTGTTATTGTTTGGCACTTATCCTACTACAATAGAATGCAGTTCTTCATTCTAGCTCTCTTTTGCTCGGAGAGAAGGGGTTAAATGCCCATATCTCATTAGGTCATGAAACGGTTTCCCTTTGCCGACGGCCGCTCCCTTTTGCCGACCGGAAAAAGCGTTGAACGTTCGCCTGAGCAGCTACGATCCCGTATGCCTGAAACTATGGCTATGCCGTGCCAGAAGAAAAATGAACCACCTAGTTGGTACTCTTGTCAACGGTGGGATCGTTTTGAGTGTTACATGCCACAGAGGTTGTGATTGTTCACGACTTCCGCAAGACGATTGGATAGTTGGGCCCCGTTCATCTGCACTGGTATAGTTCATCGCTTATAGGACATTATGCTCGGGAATGACATGCACCTAGAATTGAGTGCATCTCTTGGGTGGAGGGGCCGTAGCTGTGATGGTTTTATTTCTGTTGTTGGAGAAATCTTTGGGTTTTTAGCGGCGGGCGTCATTTTTGTGTTTGGCGCTTGCTTTAGTTATTAGCCCTACATCATCATTACAGGGTACACGCGTTACATTTTCCATTCTATGTTGAATTTAAAGTTTTATTTTGCTTGCCGCTTGGGCATATTTAATGGAAATGGAGGTTCCTTGTGCTTTGTCTAGATGGGTTCCCATGGCATTTGAAAGGTTGGTTTAACTGACGTGTATACAAGTTGAGTTATGATTTAGCGATTTGTTTATTTTTCTTATAGTATTTATATATGTTTGTAGTAATAATTTATCAAATATTTTTAAAATCGAAATCAAATTAGTGATAAGAACCTTGAGAGAACGGGGGTAGCCGCGGGGTCCTCTTTGGGGAGCGGCACCGAAGAAAATGGTCTACTTTTTCATTTCAGTGACTTAGTGGCATCTTGGCGTCATTTTTGGTTTGGCATGTATATTAAGTTGCTTGTCCCTTTTGCTTCATTTCTTAATTCTTATTCTCCCTATCTTATGTATTCGCCCCGTCATGTCTAGATCTATATATAGAGGGCTTCAACTCCCGCAGCCTTTAAACTCAGATAAGATTCGAGTTCCGGTACCTTTTGGGGGATACTTTTCGGGAAATAGCAGCATGAATGGAAGCGCTCTGGCCAGGGCGCAGCAGGATATTTTCATGTATCCATTATCTGGCGGTCTTGAGGTACCGTTGTCTTATAGTTGGTATGATTTTACTCAAGATTTCTACGCCACTTCCTCTGGTTTAAGGGGGAGAGGCGTCTCCATTGAGGTTTTGATGGAATCTGCCCTGAATGTTTATCTGGCTCATTACATGCGCTTGAAGGATTTATACATTCTCGACAGTATTCTTGCCTCTTGCGCCGGTTGGAGGAGTCTTGTATTTACTAATCAGCAAGACTTCATTTGTCTCCTGATGTCCCCTGAGCCTCAGGAGACTCAAAAAATATCCAGGAGCCTCAGGAGACTCTCAGGAGACCCGGGAGACTGTCGGGAGACTCCAGTCACAAGTTGAGTTTGCTGATTTAGGAGGTTCAAGAGAACACGTTCATCATCTACCCTACACCTTCATACCAAAGCAAGGAATCGCACCGGTAGGCAATCGGGGGAATGTCAGAGAATACCCTATGCGCGCAGATCGAGAATAGCATTCCCTATTTGCTCTGCCACAAGGGAGATACTTGTTAACACGGAGCGCAAGGATAGGAGGGGTATCTTAATTGACGATGAAGGTGTGTAGATCCCCCCACACCTTGTTTAGTATTCTTGCGTTTAGTCCTGATGCCTGAAAATATTTTTATATATATTTTTATTTTTGAAATTCCTTTTCTATGTTTTTTCCTTAACCCCATCCCACAACTTAGTAGCTAACATGTATTCCCCTCTGGTATAGCTCTTCTTTGCTTGTTTATTTTTTGTTGCGTGGGCTGATATTTTTTAGTCTTGATTTTCTGCATGCGCTATACTTGTTATCTCTGCTGTTCCCCTCTCCGAGAACCTTGTCGATTTGCTCCTTGCCCTGACGGGTTCTTTGGAGACCTGGTATGTTACTGTTACTGGCACTCTTGATAAGGGGGCTCCTCCAGCCCCGTACATTAGCCCTAGATTTATCCCTTCTTTTTTGTCCCATATGGTTTTTTGCAGGCAGTGCGGGACTGGGCGTTACAGGCTAGGCGTCCACTGGCAGGTACTGGAGGATTCTTCCTTAGTTGTCTTCTATTTCACGTGTTCACAGAATGGTATTGGTTGTGTGTTTGAGGGATTTTCTGCCGTAGGCATGGAGGAATATAGGATGACTGAGATAGCCTTGGGGTCCTGTGCGATGTTTAATCACCTTAGTGTTGTGGGGGGGGATATGAACAAATGGATGTGGAAAGTGTTGAAGATAGTGTTTGTAATTGTGGTTGTTTGTTTTGTGAGGGTTATCCTTCATGTATGGAGAGTTAGTAGTTAAGGTACATGAACCTTTTCAAAAAAATAATATGGCAACTTGACTTTGTTGTATTTTTTTCAATTCATTTATATTATATATGATGTGAAGCTTGGTTAGCACCTTGTTGCCGGAAGCATGGGTACATGTTGGCACATACAAAATAGCATACAGATTCATATACTTTGGTACAAGTGCATTCATACAAATTACTATGGACATATAAGTACTCCTTATTTTTCAAAGGGGACCGACCCTCTTTGACATTTTGTTTTAGTAGTTTTGTTTTGAATTTTCTCTACTTAAGGGTATTTTTAATTAATTTTTTGATATTCTTTGGTTTTACAGTACAGTGAAAGAAAGGGAAAGTGTGTCGCAATGTGTTTTCATAGATCTTAAGTTTTTGCTTTAGTCCTTTAGGTTGTCCTGGTTAGCTTTTTCTTGTTTTACTCGTTGACGTTTAGTCTTACCAGTTTTTGTTGTTTTCTCTTATTATCTTTAGCAGTAGGTGTCCTCTCTCGCTCCCTTGTCTTTTTTCTTCATGGAGTGCCATGAGGTGGGTGTTCCATGATCTGAGTATATTCACGTTATGAGGGGGTAAGGTGTATAGGATGTCTTCCTCAATGTCCTCTAGCATCAGGTTTACTTCACCAAAGTCGATATGGTATATGTTTTCCTTGAGCTATTTTGTATCGATCATTTTATCCGACACCGGGTGCGGATCAAATTCGTTGAGGGAGTTGTAGTTTGTGGAAAATAACGTTGGTATTCCGTTCCTGCCGTATTGTCTGCCCCCGTCGAAATTGATGATCTTTTTGTATTTTCCCAATGTGGAGAATTCCGTGCCTTGGATAAGCCCCTTGTATCATGTGTAAGCTAAATCCTCGATGCGTAGGTCGTCCACCAAATTGAAGTCCATATCCCCTCTGTGCTTGCTTGGTTCCCAGAATTTTGGGATATAGGAGTGACGACCTTGGCTTCTGATGAAGGGGGATTTTCCTAATCCCGTCTCGCTGGAGATTTAAAACGCTAGCTGCCGTCCTGTTCTTTTGGAGTGAATGAAGATGTTTAAGTAGTCTTCTATCTGTTTTATCTTTCTCCATCTTTTGAGGCATGTTTCTTCAGGTAGGCGCCAGGCAGTATTGTCTTTGTTGAGTCTTCTGAGGCTTAAGAGACATCAGGAGACAAATGAAGTCTTGCTGATACATAAGAATGGACCTTAAAGCCCAAACTATATTAACCATACTCGTATCAGGATTGGGCTCTGCCCCAGAGGTATGGGCCGGAGAGACAATAACAGTCAGGAAAATAAAATAAGTGTCATTAGGATTAACGTGTTTATTATTGTGCAAAACCCTCAACATCAGCAAACTCAACTTATGACTGCAGTCTCCCAACAGTCTCCCAAGTCTCCCAAGAGTCTCCTGAGACTCCTGGAGATCTTTTGAGTCTCCTGAGGCTCAGGAGACATTAGGAGACAAATGAAGTCTTGCTGATGAACTCTCCTGTATCAGTATGAAAATAGATATTATCACCCAACGTACCAGTTACCGCACCAGGCGCTGAAACAACAAACGAGTGCAAAATGGTATGTTTCACAAGCACAGAATCCGGAGGTGGAGCTCTCTTGGGAGCAAGCTCTGACGGCTCTCCATAATATCTATCACCCCAATAAGCTGGCACCTGTTGCTTCGCTATCCGAGTCCCTAACTCGAA
This sequence comes from Morchella semilibera, assembly GCA_009192285.1. Taxonomy (NCBI): domain Eukaryota; kingdom Fungi; phylum Ascomycota; class Pezizomycetes; order Pezizales; family Morchellaceae; genus Morchella; species Morchella semilibera. The sequence continues at coordinate 307,465 of WBVU01000021.1, read as the reverse complement.
TATGACTCCCTAGCAATAGATCGGTTCTGAGAGGTACGGGTATGATAAGCCCTCCTAACACCCAAACTCCCACCCCTCCCTCCACAATAAGGCTTTTTAAAGGTATGAGAATGACTATGATATCGAGAACCCCCTGAATCACCAGATCTCTTATTAATGATAATATTGACCTCCCGGGCTTCAAAACCCCTAGCCATAAATCTAAATATCAGCAAGAACAAGAACAAAAGAACCAATCAAAAATATACCTCAAATCGGAATGGTGTGGTACAAAAGGTAAACTTCTGTAAAATGAGAAACAAAATGACAATGAACCCAATGAAGAAAAAGTTAAACTACAAGGAAACTGAAAGTACGTAACTTAACGCGAAGAGGTAGGTACAAACAGATACAAATATTCACTTACAAAACAATTCAATAAAACACATGTAGATCTGAAAGTAAATAAATACCTCACTGTGCAAAATGTGATAGAGCAAATCAAAATTGTCCTAGCGTCTTGGCATCGGTCTCGAGGGTTCGGTAGTTGAGGCGCTGTTGTGATTGTTTAGGAATGGTTAAGCGAGGAAGGAGTGTGCTAAAGGAGGTTGTCGTTATTTGGTTCTAGGAGGTTCGATGGCGTGATGGATTAGTAATGTAAATAGCGGAGATGGTGGGGAGGAAAACGAGGTGTGGGTGCGACGGGTTTCTGTGGGCTTCTATGAACTGATGTATGAGTCATAGCGGACTGGTGGAGGGGAAGTGTTAAATAGTGGAGTTTGATGTTTTCCTTGGTTCTTTCTTTCTTTTCTCTCTGTCTCGTTTTCCTTTCATCTCGGTACATGGGAATCTACTACTATTTCTAAGCCATAGCTTCTCGTACCAAAGATTCTGTCCTCCTGAAAGAGGAAACCCATAGTACCGCTCATCGTTCTCGTTGAGGTCCATCTGGTCCTCACTTTCCCTGTTCCGCGCTCTTGTGCCTTTGCCCTTGCCCTTGCCTTTGCCTGTGCCTGTGCCAGTGCCTGCCTGGCGTTATCCTTGTCTTCGTCGGTCTCCTCATCGCTGAGGCTATGCTGCTCGGGTCCTTCTGCGTCATCATTGTCATCTTCTTCTTTGCGTCTGGTTACTTCGTCACAAAAATGTCTGGCATTAATATGATAGCGGTTATGCACACGCCTTAGCACGTAGGGCTTTGCATATGCACAACGTGAGATTCTACCTGCCACAAGACCACCTTTGAACACACATATACATGACTAGTAATAAATACTCCATGCGCACATAATATGATCACCCAATTACTACACTGAGTACTCATCAACCGCTAAAATCAACTTTCCCTAAACAGGATAGATGTGACGGAGTAACCTGACACAAAGTAGAAGATCACAATGATGACGCAGGAGGACTCGAGGAGTATAGCTAGCGCAACGAGGATACCGACGAAGACAGGAATAACACTGGGCAGGCACAAGCACAGGCACCGGCAAAGGGAAAGGCAAGGGCAAAGGCACAGGCAGATGCAAAAGAACGCAGGGCTGGGAAAGTGAGGACCAGATGGACCTCAACAAGAACGATGAGAGGTACTATGAGTTTCCCAAAAGAGGACAAGGTTTTGGGTGCGAGGAACTATGGCTGGATAATAGGAGAATATTCCTATGTACCGAAATAACAGGAAGACAAGACAGAGAGAGAAGAAAAAAAGAACTAAGGAAAAGATCCACACCCATTATTTAACACCTCTCCTCCACCAGTCCGCTATGACTCATGCATCAGCTCATAGAAACTCATAGAAATCTATTACAACCACACCTCGCATTCCTCCCAACCATCTCTGCTATTTACATTACAAATCCATCACGCCATCGAACCTCCTAGAACCTGATGACGACACCCCCTCTTCACCACACCCCTTCCTCACTTAGCAATACCTAAACAATCACAACAACGCTTCGACTACCGAGCCCTTAGGACCATTGCCAAGACGCCGGAATAATAGACCAGCATTATCTATGCGAGAATAAATCAAAAAATATCAAGGGTGGCCTGCTACTCCCTTTCGGCAAGTATATTTATATACCTGTCGGTACAAGGGGCAGACAATATATTACTATAGTGTCAATCGTCACTGAACAAGAGTGCTCTGTAATTTTGTTCCAAAACCTACGCCTTAGAAAGGCAGACCCAACAGGGTCTTGTATGCCTCAACCAATGTAAAACGTCTATTCGAACATTCCTACCGCTATATTGGAATACATCTAAATCTTCATTTGTATGGTGGCAGGCAGGAGTGCAATAATATTATTACAGTCCACACTCCTGCTCGCGTGACTACTTTTCCCTAATGGAACTTAATTTAATTTGACACAAATATCTCAGCATGGCTCAGGATCACCGTGCCACATACCACAAAAGAATGGACAAAAACAAAATTACTAAACGAAACCTGAAAACAGTTGAACGTAAACACAGTTACTAGAACCTTAATAATCAATGTATGCTGACTCACCAAAGTGAGCGATCGTTCCGGGGCAGCTTCCCAGAGAGGACCCCGCTGCAACCCTCCACTCCCTATTCCTCATTCACTTAAATAATTCTGAAGTAACGACAACTTCAAACCAAAATGACTTCACCCTTACGTTTCCTAACATACGAAGCGGACGCCTCTGCCTCCGACAATGATACTGAATAGGAAGTTCATGAAGAAAACGAACAAGACCAAATGAACACCGAAGACGAAGGTTTCATCAATGACAATGAAACAGAGTCCAAAATACGTTCGGAGAACAACCTTCCTGTAAACACAAGTGGGTTAGTAGCTCAATTCCTTAATCGCTACAAAGACGTGTCTGAACTAGCATAGAACCGTCCTGACACTGAATAGAAAACAACACAACCAAACAAACGGACTCAAGAGAACCCTCTACATGGTGGCAAAGAATCCAATGATCCAATTGCTCCTCTGTCGCCTCCAAGAAAACAAACATCAATGCCTTCCATGGCTCCGCCTGCCTCACTAGAATCAAGAGAAACTGCGGGGGAATGGCAACAAAGAAGAGACAACGAAATAGCGGAAAACTTATCCAAACAAATCAACAAAACCTCAATAACTATACCAGAGAATATAGTAGAGGACTCACAATAGGCGTTTCTAAACAAAGATGGAATGCCTACCAAACTCACCATGAGAAGGAAATACAACTTCCTAACATTTCCACAACACAACGAGAGCATAGGAGCTTTCAAAGCAACTATGCGGTAATGGAACTATTTCTTGCAAAAATGGAGAACCCGCATGGAAAACCACAGGCTAAGGGAAAACGCACCAGAAAATGCAAAGCATTCTGACGTAAGTAAATATGCACAAATTATTATCACCAAAACAACAAAGAATCGCACTAACATACCAAAAGAGATGATGATGAAAATGCCCACAGCTGCAGAAGGCCGTCCAAGTCAAGTATCATCATTAGGAGCATGGGACATCAAAATCAACGACAAAACCTACCACCCAAACATCCAAGCCATCCATTTCATGCACAACACATGGAAATACATCAACAAAAAGGACGACCCATCGGATAGTGTGTTCTACGACGAGTTCATTAAATTTGAAAACCCTCCGCAAAAGGAGCCCACGGTTTCACACAGGAAAGTTTGTACACACTCAGCCAACAACCCACTAGGGAAGCAGCGCTCCAAGCAATAGAGCAGCTCCACTCCAGGGAGGCTTGGCGCGCCTGCATCAATATACAAAACAAAGTTCAGGAAACTCAGGAAAAGCACCACCTGGGAACTACCCAAAGGAATAAAGAAAAAAAATGGAAAACATACGAGGTATAACCATACAATATATACAGAACGCCCCACAGGGGACCCCAAAACCAATAACAATACTAATACACCAAAAATTAAAAAGCTATCGGGAACTGGAAAAAAGGTGTTTCTCGAAACGCGATGGAATGGACGTCAACTCGCTCTCTTGATCGTTAGCGAAACAGGATCCGGGAAAAGCCTCTACGACCAAAGCCTAGGAAAACATGTCTACGTCTCCAGGAAATAGAATCCCTACGACCTCAGAAACGATGACGATTTCAACCACATTGACGATGTGAGAATCAAAGATATCAAAGGTTATAAGGGAATTCTACAGGGAACGGAGACAAGCTCCAGCTAGACGTACTGCAAGATTGTCAACTTCGAAAGGGGTAGAGAACACGGAAGAAACGGTATACCCATAATCTTCACAATCAACATCAGGGAACTCTACTGTGACTGGGGTCTGCCGACAGTCTCCCGGGTCTCCTGAGAGACTCCTGAGATTCTGGAATATTTTTTGAGTCTCGTGAGGCTCAGGGAATATCGGGAGATAAATGCAGTTTTGCTGATGAACTATGACCCCCTCGTTATCACGGCTCCGCCTTACGCACCTCGCCTGCCGCCAAGGCGTCTTCGGAACAGGGTTGTTGGATAGTATCGGTCGATGTCGGAAGTAGGATGATGGATTAGGAAGGAGCTCGGGTGATAGAATGTAAGCGTTAGGGAGGATGGGGTAGTATCGGGTTAGAAGTATGGGTATTGGGAATAGTATGGGTGGTACGGAAGTGGGGGAGGTTCTATGGGATTCTATGGTTATGAGTCAGCGGTGTGATGGGAGAGTTGTATATATAGAGTTCGTTCTTTCCTATGTTTCTGCCTCTCTAGGCAACGTCTTCTTTCTGTTAGCAATACATTACTTTGGCTTCGGCCCTTCTGTCTCCACATCGTCCCCGAATCTGAACCTGAACCTGAACCCGGACCAGCTTCGCCTTGGGTATATCCTGAGCCGACCCCGTCCTGCCTCTGTCCCTGAATTCTACCCCGCCTCGTCCCTGAGCCCGACTCCGTCCCATTAGACTCGTAACCAACCACACCGGTAAACCTCTTGTCGGTAAAAGAATAGACTACGCATGGCTAAAGCAAAACTGCCTCCGAGTAAATTTCCGAGCCAATAGCCTCATGCTAGAAGAAAAATGAAGAAGACCTCCTATACGTATTTCCCACCTAATATGTCAATATACATCAGCAAGACTTCATTTGTCCCCTGATGTCTCCTGAGCCTCAGGAGACTCTCAGGAAACCCAAGAGACTGTTGGGAGACTCCAGTCACAAGTTGAGTTTGCTGATGCAGGTTTCTTTTGGACATTAATTTCATGGCAATAAGTGGGACATGAGAAATATCAAACAAAGCAAACTTTGTCTTAAAAAGATACTCCGCATTCTAAAACCTAGGAAGCAGCAAAAGAACTAACATAATTTGATTCTCAGTAAAGGAATCTTTTGGATCCAAAAAATAAAACTTACAAAACAAATCAGGATATTGCAAAAATGCCCCCTAAACCCAAGCTCCCCCATAAAAGAGGGCCCACGCTTTCTATGATACACAAAAGTTGTTGATCGTGACATGTTTACCATGAGGGGTACCTTATATACTTGATCAAAACTAACAGACTCTGGCTACAAACCCCCCTTTTATATATAATACCAAACCCATGTGACGATCTATGAATCAAGAGATCAGAGGAATAAAAGTTCATGCTCAAAAACTAACTAAATTCTTTCGCTCCCTCATAAAACTACAAAAAACGCCAAAAGATTCAAGAAAGCATTTTTGATTTTTCTCAAAACAATACATTTCACTCTGTTTCAAATAGCATAAATAAAAAATACATTCTCCTACGTCCCAATAAAAAGAAAGTATGATTCTCTACAAAGAGCATTGTCGCAATCAACAACACCATAAAAACAAATGTTATTATCATCAACATAACCAATTCTCTGTGGGTCTTCATAAATTCTGAATATTCCTTGACGAAGATCAAAAAACGTCCAACACGGGTAGGGATGAGAGGCGAGGCCTGCTCCCCACAATAAAATTCAAACATGATAGCAACCCTTCCCACTAAAAGTGAAAATCTCAAAATGAAATCTTTCAAACTCATGATTACGTCAGATACCCAAAGAAGAAACAGAATCAAGGTCAAACACAATAGAATCCAAATCGATTCCATCCCAATACCTTACCCCTTTCTTAACAAGAACTCCCTCCATACCTTTAACGTAACTGGTTGACTCTAAGCCCACTACCGCAGAGGATAACAAAACCACAGGGGTTCCTTGTCTCTTACTGGAATACCAAATGATGCCACTATTACGATAATAGTCTTCAGAACAGTAGGCGAATTATACCACACTGCCTATTGAGAAAGTTGACAACTAAACAAGTCAAAAAATTAACAGTCGATTATACCATCAGTAAAACAACCAAAACCTGTTGGGAAGGTGGGGGTGGGGGAAACACCTTTTATCAAATTCAGGTATCAGCAAAAACAAATCAACAAATGAAATCTTTACTAATAATTGAATCATCATCTGCTACAAGCCTCCCCCATGATCACAACGTTCCGTGCTCACTAAAATCCACCTATTTTGAGCTCTAATAGGTAAAACCAAAGGCGTACCCAATCTCCTAAAAAGAACATCTTGTTTCGATCTTTCATAATTGTTCCTCCTCCTGTACGTAAGAAACGTCCAGCTCAGCTATGGGCAGAGGTCCTCAGATGAAGTGTAGAGGACGATTGTGTCACAATAAAAGACCTTCTAACCAAATTCCTCCAAGCAGCGGAACAATGATGAACAGATTGCTTCATGTGTATGGCCTTCAAGCAATGGTGGTGGTCCCTAAGAACTTCACTGGCCCTATCATTTATAGTCATCATATCCACACCAAGCAATACAGCATCAACAGATACAAGAAAACTATAATTGAAATCCCAGCAATCAAATTTAGAAGGTAATCTTTCCCCAGCGGAACTAGGATTCCAAAACACAATATTGACTTGGGAAGCTAACTTCCTACCAGAAGATTTATGACCGGGAGGAACGAAAAATAACTCAAAATTAATTTCTCCCCTCGGTAAAGACCAACGTTGCAAGAAGAGACCATAAGTTCGAAGAATAGATGTAAAAAAAAATTGCGGCATCAATAACTATATACCTAACACTTACAAGTTATCCTGAATATAGAATATAAAGGTATTTCAAAAGCATCTAAAACGCTTAATACAATTGACACTCCTCAGGGGAGACCCCGAACCTAATTCACTTTTAGTTCTATTTCAAAAAAAAAAAACTATCATACTTTATCAATAATATGTTGATATATATAGAAAAAAACAATACTAACAAAGACACAAAAAATTCTCCATCCCCAACTCTTCAGGACTAGTACAACAAGACAAAAGGAAATAACTCTTCATGCAATAATACAACTTTTTAATACAAGCAACTTGCAAGCTACTATGCTCTCTAAACGGACCAAAAACTACGTTCGCCGCTCATTTCTTCTACTTGAGCTATAAACAAAAAAAATAATAAATAACATTAAAATATACAATTAAATCTCTAATAAGAAACAGCATCACCAAAAGAATAATTATAAAAAAGACTAAGAACCTCATTTTTTATAAAACCCACATCAGCAAGCTTTACCAATCTATGACTGGAGTCTCCTGAGTCTCCTGAACTGTCTCCTGAGATCCAGATAATCTCCTGAGACAGGTGGAATCTTCCTGATGCAATTGCCCATATTTTTGCAAGAAAATAATTCAACAATTATGACATACAATGAAACTGAATGACCTCATCGGTACAGGACAACGCTCAATGATATGATCAGATCACTCACCACAGTGACCTAATGGCACCATATCCGTTTCTTCTACAAGTCTCGTTATAATTTTACATTAAATACCTTAATGTATTATGGACGCTCATACAGGCACCTTGTGATGGAGTACCAGAGGCACAATCGGGACAGAAGACAATGGTGATACAGAAGGACTCGAGGTACGGAGCCAAAGGGTGCCAAAGCTCAGGGCAGGTATAACTACAGACACTGACGAAGGCTAATGCGAGGGCAGAGGCAAAAGAAACACAAGGCAGAGAGAGTGAGGACCTGTGATGGAGTAACCGGGAGGCAAGATAGCAGAAGACAATGATGATACAGAAGGATTCGAAGATTACAGACAGGACAACGAGGACACCAACGAAGATAAGGAGGGTACTGGACAGACACAACCACAGTCTCAAGGAGGGGGTGGCGGTGTAGCTTCGTTCCACAGGGCACAAGTTGTTGCAGCGATACGACCCAAGTACGAGGGACGTATAAAAGAAGAATTAAATAAGCAGCGATAGTCACTAAAGAATTAGGGACTATAAAGTATATTGAATACTGGTTACAGAAGACGTTGCGTAGAGAAGAAAGGAAAGAGAAGAAAACACAGGAGTAGACACGCCGGCCTTCCTTATATACCCGACACTCCATCGCCAAGCCTGACTCATACCCTCGCATAACTCCGACTATGACTCACTTCTTTGCGTAACAGAAACCCATAGAACTATTCTGACTCATATCCTCCTCCTAGCGCACCATAATCTCAGCCCTGCCAATCTGCCCAGTCCTCCAATCCCAACCTATCCATGAAAGTAGCCCCCCCTTCAAGCGCGAGCTCCTGCGAGCTTTCATTCCCCCCGGCCCTGGCTTGTACGGGTATTGGGCATGAAAAATATCGACGGCTGCAGTCTGTTCATGATATTCCGCAGGCTCCCACGTAGGATCCGTATATCCTGTTCACTTAACGTAATACTGAAGCCCTTGCTTCCCATGGTACCGGTGAGTCCAAGATTTCCTCAACTTCGAACTCTTCTTTCTGGTCGACAATAACGGGTGGTGGCGGCGGCGGTATTTGACCTGCTACAGGGTCGACGGCGGCAAGGTCGAGCAGTGAAACGTGGAAGACAGGATGCATCTTCATAGAGCGAGGAAGACTCAGGCGGTAGGCATAGGGGGATATAATCTCCTGAATGGGGAAGGGTCCCAACCTCTTCCAATCGAGCTTCCGTGATTTCCGTGCTGTACGAATATTTTTTGCTGAAATAAACACCATGTCTCCGACCTGGTATCGTGGGGCAGGAGTACGCTTCGCATTCACAGACTTTTCTTGTTGATCCTGTGCCGTCCTTAACTGGGTTCGCAAATAATCATGCAGCTCCTTCATCTTCCCTGCAAAGTCGTAGGCATCAAGGGTCGGCGGAGTCCTTTCTGGTTTCCGAAGGTCTATTGTAAACCGAGGATGGTATCCATAGTTGGCGAAGAATGGGGTCGCTTTGGTAGAGGCTGATACTTGGTTATTTGCCGCAAATTCTGCCATTGGTAGCCACTTAACCCAGTCATCTTGTTGATACGACATGTATCCCCGGAGGTATTGTTCCATTACTGCATTCAGCCTCTCTGTCTGGCCGTCCGTCTCCGGATGAAAAGCTGTAGACATCCTGGCTTCGACCTTGAGCTGTGTGCAAAGGGATTTCCAGAACTTGGCTGTAAATTGAGTCCCCCTGTCAGATGTAACGTACATTGGTAGGCCATGTAGTTTCCAAACGTGTTGTAAGTACAGCTTGGCTAACTCTTCCGCATTAACAGTAGTATTGCAGGGTAGGAGGTGGCGTATCTTCGTTAACCGATCCACGACTACCAATATAGCATCATAACCCTCGCTCTCCGGTAAGCCTGTAACAAAGTCCATGGAAATCTCTCTCCAGGGTTGCTCTGGGATAGGTAACGGTCGAAGTACTCCAACTTTACCATGTTCGTTGGCTTACTTCGTTGACAAATATGGCAATTACGAATGTATCGACCGATATATTCCCGCATGTTAGGCCAATAGTAGTCTCTGCTAACCAACTCAAAGGTCTTTTCCCTCCCGGGATGTCCTGCCCAGGGGGCGTTGTGATATTGTTTTAGAATCTTCAACTTTAATGGTGCATAGTCGGGAGCATAGATGCTTTCGCGGTAAAGAAGACGACCATCCACTTCGGTACATTCGGCTAAGGATATTTCCTTGCAGTGTTTTGTATCTGTTTTCCAAAGATCCAGAATCTTTTGCGGAAATGGGTCAGCTAGGTATCCTTCGACGAATAACTTTTGTAGGAGGACGTTCTTTTCAGCGGGTTCATTTGCCAAAGAACCCGCCAACAAACTTAACTTAGCATCCAAATTTTTTCTCTTCAGAACCGTCTGACTCTGATGCAACAATCTTTCATCCCCCTCCTCAGGGAGATCTCCTGATCTCCTGGTCAACGCATCCGGTTTACCACTTTGTTTGCCCGGTCGATATTTAATAACAAAATCAAAACGAGAGAGGTATTCGGCCCATCTCACTTGTCTCCTATTGAGTTGTTTGGTGGACATAAAGTATTCGAGATTCTTATGGTCTGATATAACCTCGATAGGGTGTTTAGCCCCTTCCAACTCCGGCCTCCATTCCTCGAAACACCTGATTATCGCTAATAATTCTTTATCATATATTTCGTAGTTGCACTCGGCAGGTGTATGTTTCCTGGAAAAGAAGGCCACAGGGTGTAACACCCCTTGTTCGTCGTGCTGAGAGAGAACACCACCAGCAACATAATCCGATGCGTCCGTTTCCACCGTAATTGGCTTTTCAGGATCGAAATGGATCAATACAGGCGCGGTAATAAAGGCCTCCTTTAAGGATTGGAATGCCATTTCTGCCTCAAGGGTCCATATAAAGGGAACATTTTTCTTCGTCAGCTTAGTCAGGGGGGCCGCGAGTTTTGAAAACCCAAATATAAAGCGGCGGTAGAAATTAGCAAAACACAAAAATGCTTGCACATCCTTAACCGTCTTAGGGGTTGTCCATTCCTGTATGGCCGATACCTTATGAGGGTCCATGCGAATACCATTGGGTTCGATAATCAATCCGAGATAGGTGGTACTTTGTGTATAGAATTCGCATTTCTCCGGCTTCAGTAGGATCCCATTCTTCTGCAGTACTCCCAATATTGTTTCGACATGACGTTCGTGTTCTTCCAGAGAATCGCTGTAAATAAGGATATCATCCAGATATGCAGTACAAAATTGGTCTAGGTGTTTTCGGAGGCAATCATTAATAAAGTGTTGAAAGGTGGCGGGAGCATTGGTAAGGCCGAATGGCATGACAGTATACTCGAAGTGTCCGTAACGAGTCCTAAACGCTGTTTTTCATTCCTCCCCTTCGGCCATTCGGATCTGGTTATATCCTTGTCGTAAGTCCAATTTGGTATACCATTTGGCTTTTGAGAGTCGATCCAAGGTTTCCCGAATTAGAGGTAGTGGATACCGGTTCTTAACCGTCAACTCGTTCAACCCCCGGTAGTCCACGCATAGGCGGAGGGACCCATCGGCTTTCTTCACAAATAGTACTGGCGCTCCGGCGGGGGATGAGCTTGCGCGAATAAAACCCTTGGAGAGGTTTTCGTGAATATAATCCCTTAATGCCAATAATTCGTCCCGGGACATGCCATAAAGAGGGCCGAAGGGTGGCTCCTTCCCTTCCTTTAGGGGGATCTGATGGTCATAGAGACGGCGAGGCGGCAAATCCTGGGCCGAAGTTTCATCAAACATATCTAACCGATTGTGATAGCGTTCGGGAATCCTCTGTTTCCATTCATTCTTCGGGGTGACCTGGAGAGCTTTTTCAATTTCATAGAGGGTTGTACTACAGATTTGTAGTTGCTTGCGGCGGGCGAGGCGGCTAAAGGGGACGGGGCCTATCATATAAATTGGGGGTTTAATACCCGAAATAGTATCGGCATTGCTGGTAACATTGCAGTTCTTTTTACAGAACTCCTAATCAAAAGCTACCGTGTTGTCCCTAAACTTCAGGGTGGCATCGTGATGTTGTAGCCAAGGAATACCAAGAACCAGGGGGTATTGTCCTAGTTTGGTAACAAAGAGAGGAATTTGTTCTTGATGGGAGCCAATAGATAGAGGAACATAACAAATCGAGGTAATTCGGCCAGAAGCTATAGGCCTTCCATCAATAACTTCGAGCACACGGGGAGTTTTAAGAGTAAGTTGAGGGAGTTGGTGATGGCGCGCAAAGTCTTCATCGATAAATGCGAATCCCGAGGCCCCAGTATCAATCATAGCATAAGTGGAAATAGAGTTCTTATTGTGAGCAATATTGCAAGTTACAACTAAGTGGTCTCCATTTAACTCCTCCTCTGCCATAACCGAAACCGAGAAACCCGAAATAGAAAACGCAGATAAAGAAAAATCCTTTGAAGGTCCCTGGCGAGGGCCATAATACTGACCAGGGACTACTGAAACCCCGAAACACCAGAAGAAGAAAGAACATCCGCAGGAGGAGAAGAAGAAGAAGAAGAAGCAAGAGGCTCAATAGGGGCAGCGGGAGGGGCAGATAAAGCGGCGCCTCTCATAGCCGGAGGGGGCCACGGGGGCGGTTACCTTGGGGGCAGTTGGCGAAAACATGGTCGGGGGCGGCGCAGTAGGCACAGCGGCCATTTTCCATCCTCCATTTTTTTCTGCAGCAGTGGTCTGTCGTCGGCCATGGGCTAACGTATATCGCCCTTCTGGCGGGGGACGGGTGGCGGGGCAGGCTTGGAGAGCTGAAAGGTCCATAGGGGCAAGGCCTCCCGGAGTATGCGACGGATGTGGGGGGGCGGGTTGTGAGGCAAATTGTCCCATGGGGTTCCTGTTGGCCTTATGGGCATCCTTCCTAGCCCTAATCCTATTATCCATGGTCATAAGCCTTCTAACATACGCATCGAAGCCCTCCGTAGTGGTGTCCTGGTATATCATTGCATCCTTAAGGTCGTCAGATAGTCCATTTTCTAGGGCGTCCTTCTTGGCCTCCTCGTTTGTAATCGAGTTGGCCCATGATGCGCAAAAATTGTGTAAGATAGGTGGCGAAGTCTCCTTTGCCCTGGCGGAGGCTCTGGAGTTCCCTCCTGGCGGTACCTCGGGGGTCTGGATCCCCGAAGGAGGCTTCCAAACACGTAACGAAGGTAGCGACCGAAGTGAATGGAGGAGCATCTCCGGTGGCCATGGGGATAACTTGGTCCAACGCCTTTCCTTCCAACCGAGAAACAGCGTAGAACACCTTAGCCTCCTCATTCAGGAACCTGTCATGGTTCACTCTGAGTTTGGTGCGGAGGAGGCTGAGGAATCCGGGTAGCTCCTTACGGGCTCCGTTAAACTTGGGGGGGTCTGGGAATTTCTCAGAACGGAAGGCTGGAGGAGGGGCATTGGCTGATGGGGGAGGTACTATTGGGGGTGGTGGCGGTGGTGGTGGTGGTGGTGGTGGTGCAGTTCGGGCCGCGGCGAGTTGGAATTCCAGGGTGCGAACCTGGGCTTCCAGAGCATCGGTGTGGTTATTGGAGGCGGTGAGTTGGTCCCTTGCGGTGGTCAACTCTTGCCTGGTTTGGGCGTGTAAGTTTTGGCTAGCGTCTCGTTCTGCCTTCCATCGATCCCCTTCCCGTATAAGGGTTCGGAGATGTATGTAGTGATAGTGTAGGTCCTCCACTGCTTCGAACTCTGTAAAGGTCTGAGGGATTTGGTAGTTACCATCGAGGGTGACCCCATCCATGATAGTGGCTGGGGGAGGAGGTGGAGGAGCAGGGGCAGACATGGTTGGGTGCAGCGTGGATAACGACGCAACGTAATCTCAAGGAGGGGGTGGCGGTGTAGCTTCGTTCCACAGGGCACAAGTTGTTGTAGCGATACGACCCAAGTACGAGGGACGTATAAAAGAAGAATTAAATAAGCAGCGATAGTCACTAAAGAATTAGGGACTATAAAGTATATTGAATACTGGTTACAGAAGACGTTGCGTAGAGAAGAAAGGAAAGAGAAGAAAACACAGGAGTAGACACGCCGGCCTTCCTTATATACCCGACACTCCATTGCCAAGCCTGACTCATACCCTCGCATAATCCCGACTATGACTCACTTCTTTGCGTAACAGAAACCCATAGAACTATTCTGACTCATATCCTCCTCCTAGCGCACCATAATCTCAGCCCTGCCAATCCGCCCAGTCCTCCAATCCCAACCTATACATGAAACACAGGTACCGGCAAAAGCAAAGGCAAGGGCAGAGCCAAAAGGCATGAGACAGAAAGGGTGAGAACCGAATGGATCTCAACGTAAATAATAAGTGGTACTATGATTTCCTCATTACTGAAAACAGATCTCGAAGTCACGAAGGCTATAGCTAGAGATAAGGGTAGATTCCTATATACCAAAATGATAGAAAAACGAAACAGAGGGAAAAGAAGGAAAGAACTAAGGAAGACATCTACATCCGTTCTTTGACACCCTCCTCCACCAGTCCAGTATGATTCATACGTCAACCCATACAGACTCATAGAAACTAACCGTAAACATATCTTGTATTTCTCCCCACCATCTCACCAAATCTTATTACCAATCCTCCCTGCAATCAAACTTAATAGAACCTACTGATGTATCACAGCTCCGCCTCCTGCATCCCGCTTTTCGCCAAGGCGTCTTCGGAACAGGGTTGTTGGATAGTACCGGTTGACGTCAGAAGCAAGAGGATGTATTAGGAAGGAGTTCGGGTGATGGAATGTAAGCGATAGGGAGGATTGGGAAGTAATGGGATAGAATGGGGGTTATTGGGAATAGTATGGGTGGTACGGAAGTATAGGAGTTTCTATGGGATTCTATAGTATGAGTCATCGGTGCGAGGGGATAGCTGTATATATAGTGTTCGTTCTTTCCTCTGTTTTTGCCTCTCTAGGCAACGTCTTCTTTCTGTTAGCAATATATTACTTTGGCTTCAGCCCTCCTGTCTGCACCTCGTCCCTGAACCTGACCCTGAACCTGAACCTGAACCTGAACCTACTTCGCCTTGGGTATCTCCTGAGCCAACCCCGTCCTTGTCCTTGTTCCTGAACCTACCCTGCCTTGCCCTTGACACGACCCCGTCCGTTAAATGATGCAAACCTCATTTTATCTCATCCCCTCCTCGCTTAACCTTACTCCACTAACCACAACCATACTGCAACTACCAAAATCTCATAACCAATGCTAAAACGCTCAAATATGCCTAATTTTAACAATAAACAGTTAAATATTATAACCTACAAATACCTACACCTAACAACTTAATGTTACTTTGTTAATAAATGGATGTAACACATCTGGGGGCGGTGATTAAGAAAGACTTGTTCCTAGAATGGAGAAGAGGAATCTGACTGTCTAACTAAAAATAGCATAGCAATAGCCAGAAAATGGTGTTGACGAAATATGGTTTCTGTCCAATGCACTGAATATCAAAGTGAAGAAATTCAACCCAGCATGGGTAAATGGTGGGAGTAAATAGCCAAATAGGTCGTCATCTAATTAGTGACGCATTTGAATGGATTAACGAGATTCTTACTATCCCTATATACTATCTAGTGAAACCACAGCCAAGAGAACGGGCTTAACAGAATCAGCGGGGAAAGAAGACCCTTGTAACAGAGTAACCAGGACGCAATGTGATAAATGGCAATGATGATGCAGAAGGACTCGAGGGGCACAACAAGAAACAGTAAGGACATTGGGCAGGCATAAGCATAGGCACCAGCGAGGGCAAAGGCAGGAGCAGAGACAAAGAGATGCGGGGCAGAGCAGGGAAAGTTAAGACTAGTCTTTGCCAGTAGGTACTCTAACCTATGTTAATTTGTTGCAGAACATTTTGAATTTGGGATATATTTGGAAAACGAGAGCTGTGTCTGATAGTATTCAAATAAAATAGTACAGCTTACTTAAAATATTAAAGAAAGAATGTATTTTATATATTAATTTTTGACAAATAAAGAATTTAAGTGGTAGGTTAAAATACCCACTGGCGGAGACTAGTACTAAAGACGAGGTAAGGCTCTGAGCAAGGATAAGGAGAAACTATAGATCTCAAGGGGGGCGTTGGGTATAGCTTCGTTCCGCAGGGTGCGGGTTAAGGACAGCGATACTCCCTAGGATAAGGGGTTATGGAGAAAGTATTGAGGTAAAGTGGTAGCGATAGTCACTATTAGGGTAGAGACTAAGAAATATATTGATGGGTCTAGATACAGAAGATGTTGTGTAAAGAGAAAGGAAAAGAAAGGAAGTACAGGAGTACATCAGCAAACTCAACTTGTGACTGGAGTCTCCCAACAGTCTCTCAGGTTTCCTGAGAGTCTCCTGGGACTCCTGGATATTTTTTGAGTCTCTTGAGGCTCAGGAGACATCAGAAGACAAATGAAGTCTTGCTGATGTAGGCACCGTTACCTCCCTTATATACCCTCACCCCGTCACCAAGCTTGACTCATACCCTCGCATTACCCCAACTATGACTCACCCCTTCGCATAACAGAAACTCATAGAACCTATTTTGACTCATTTCCGCATCCTAATACACAGTAATCCCAACCTTGCCAGTCCTTCCAGTCCTCTAAATTTAGCGTATCCATGAAAATAGAGTGGGCTTGTATGGAAACGGGTTTGGAGGCAAGGTACTATGCCTATGGGTAAGAGTAAATTCTGAAGTACTGAGATGACAGGAAGATGAAATAGAGAGAAAAGAAAGAAAGAACTAAAGAAAACATTTACGCCCCCTATTTAACTTTCTCCCGCAACAGTCCGATTATAACTCGTACATCGAACTATAAAATCGCCTAGAAACCTACTGATATTATACTCCGTAACCCTCCCCACCATCTCCTTACAACCTATTAACAATCCTCCCTGCAATCGAACCTTGTAGAAACAAATAACGGCGATCCCACTTCATCTCACCCCACTCTCGCTTAACATAACTACATTAATCTTAAGAGCTCTCTGACTACCAAATCATTGGAACCGATGCAAAGACGTCGGGACAACCCTTGTGGGCTTGACTCTAGTTTGTCATTGTGAAAAGACCTAGGGGGAGTAGAATAAGTGGGAGCTTTAATGCCGGTGAAATACCACTACCCTTATCGTTTTTTTACTTAATCAATAAAGTGGAGCTGGACTTCACCATCCAACTTCTAGCGTTAAGGTCCTTCGCGGGCCAATCCGGGTTGATGACATTATCAGGTGGGGAGTTTGGCTGGGGCGGCACATCTGTTAAACCATAACGCAGGTGTCCTAAGGGGGACACATGGAGAACAGAAATCTCCAGTAGAACAAAAGGGTAAAAGTCCCCTTGATTTTGATTTTCAGTGTGAAAACAAAACTATCCTTTCGCCTCATGTACGCCAGCGCCACAGGTACTATACTTTCCAGTACGATGGCGGAACTAGGTAAACGACAAATGACAGGTCTTCAGCTAGCCATCAGTATGGTTGGAGCTTGACCTTTGTTGCATTTGGCTGGCCAGCTGATCAATTCGCTATTTAACAAGGCTCGTCATTGACTCAGGTAGGGCTGTACACCCCCCCTACTGTTGCTGAATATGTTTCGGCCTCAAAAGATATGTTTGCGGAGATACTTGGGACTGCCAAAGTAACTGGGACGGCGGAGGTTTAAACTTCAAAGCAAATGCACTACCAATAAGCTCTTAGGAAAATAATAATGAAGGCCCTATTTGGCTGAGGTTCATCCGCTGGGTGAGTCCATGTACTGCAATTTAAGAGAATGAGGACCACTTATTTATCATGCCCAAATGCACATAGTATACAGGTGTAGCTTCAGACAGATAGTCGGGACCGATCAGGCAAATTTTGTATGTCCATTGCTCTTCGCCCGTATTGCGGTGAATTGGGCTGACTATACACTAATTAGTGCATTATTCGCCTCCATTAAATATTCTCTTCATGACACTCGCGGTTCTACCTGTTTCTAGAATACTGAGCCCTTTTCTTCTAATAGGTGCCAGAGCCTTGGTACGAACCTTGAAGTACTAAATGGTTCGTATCCAACAGACACTTTAAATTTGAAGTTTAAAACTAATATCGTCAGGCCACAAACTACTATAACCTATAGCAACCGGTTTTTTATTATTTCCATCACTTCATCCAGGGATATACCTTTCAATCGTTAGGGATTTGTGATGCAAGAAGAAAATGCTATTTCGACACCCGCCACCGCAGAAACTGGATAGGTTTTGCACCCAATTGCTCCACTGGTGAGACCGGGCTGTCTGCGTCTCTCGACAAGACTAATACATAGTATTATAAGGCCTTGGAATATCAATTACTCCAGGCATAGCAACATCTACCTGATGTACCACGTCTATCTTTAGTTCTTAGAAGAATTAAAAAAGCAAGCAAGCTCAATGTTTACTCCTGCCTCGGCAACATATATCATCAAGCTCGCAGTTGACACCTAGCGCAACGTTTACGCCCTGGCACGCTAGTTCCGCCCCCGGCACTTAGAACTCCCACACCGTCTGTGGCAGCCCCCTTGAGCCTGACTCCACCTGGAGACCCCTTGCTCCGTGGGTACTTGTCACTGGAGCCGGAGGTAACACTGTTGGAGGCGGTAATGATTGTGGTATTAGCTAACTAGGTCAATATGTACTAGCACGCTTGCTGTTTAGTCATGTTTGGTATAATCATCTACTCCCTTCTTTGACACCCTCACTAATATCTCCACAAATGATGATTAGTCACGATGGCTGATATGCAATGTGTTCTGGTGCTCCGCATCCTGGTCTGGCATTAACTTCTCTTAGATTGTCTCAGATTATCCCAGATCGGATTATATGCATGCCTTTATCATTACTCCCGGGATTCTGGCAATACTCCCAGAACACTACTGAGTGCTGATATTCAGTACAGGTTTCTGTTTTGGGTCTTTTGTCGGGCCTTGTGAAATCTGATCTTTGTCCAGTACTAGAGTTTATTGGGGAATCTCAGATTAGATTAGAGAAGGTTACATCCACCGCTTTTACCACCTGAGGTATATCGAATTCCTACAATACTCTCAGAGCATTCGGTTTTCTTGAAAAGCTGTAATCGGTTATCTAGCGGCATGTCTTGCCCTTATTTTCACACAATTGTTGCCCTCTAGGAATCAATAGTTGAGTGGGCGACCATAGTTTCTTAGTCCACAGCACGGTCATTTTTTGCCCAAGCAACCACTCCCTAAAGGTCGCTTCAAGTGGGTTGTCAGGACAAAGCTGTTAGTGCCAGATTGTAAAGAATAAGAAATAGTAAAGCACTGTATAAGAACAAACTGGAAAATCAACTCAACAGAACATAAATAGCTCAGGGAGGTGCTAACATTGGCTCTAACTCAAGATATGTGTAGCCGCGCCAAAAAACACATACGCGTGCGGAGAGAAGGGTCCACCGCACCGGAGGTGCGCGAAGGGGGAGAGGATAAAGGGAGAAATGGACTCCACGGTGGCCCTAGCTAGGTATAACAACACCATAGTAATAGTACCCTCGTGTCCGCCCCCGTCAACGCGGCACGGGCCATAAAGGTCAAGCAAGGAACATCTAAATTGTTAAATAAGAGATATGGTGATCAGGGAATAGGATATGGTGGGCGGAGCGCGATGTGTGAGGTCAATTGAGGATAATGATGATGATATGGGAGCCTGAATACGGAATCAACAGCGGTTGAGTACACTCTTCCACTCTTCTGCTCATGTCTTGAGCTTTGGGTTAGCAAATGAAAAGCAAAATAACTATTTTGGCTCCATTGATGGAAACGAAAACGTATATATTGCCAATGAAATGATAAACGTTGGTATTATATGGAGTTAACAAAGAAACAGACAAAAGAAAGCAATATATCAATTTTTAGATGTGTAAGTAAGAAAAATGAAAATTGCTACAATTGAAACTTATAAACAGACTGAGCTTTAACCCAGACTGGGATAAACGGGAGTGGGCATGCACAAAATTTATCAAACTGCACTACAGGAAACTAACGCAAACAAAATAACTTAAGCAACCGTGATAAGACAATCTTTTGTAGGGGTACATTTACGAGCCACTATGTACTTCTTATAGTCGTTATGTTTTTGCTTTTTTGAGTAACAGATTTGGACGATTCAAAGAACGTGGAGCGGGTATGTAGTATCTTGTATCCTGATGTTGCAAGGTGAGTCAATACCTGTAATCCATCTCTCATTATTTGCATCACATATGTTTTATTTTAAACTCCGCGTCGTTCCCATCTTGGTATTAATATTAATTGTGATGGTTTTCAGTCAATATGTTGGCGATACTAACCCCCATCTCACGCATTTAATTTACCGTAAAATCTCTTTTGGTTGCATTGAACTCTCAGCCTTGGAAATAACGTGGGAGTGGTAGCCACTGCTAGTAGGGAACGCTGCGTGAGATTCAGGCTTGCTAATATAATGTAGCTAGGAACAAAATCAAATCCAAGAGGGCTAGAAAACCTAAGATACAGATATAAAAAGAAAAAAAAGAAAAAAAAGAGAGAGAAAGAAAAAGACGCATCTCGCATGCCAGAAGGCAGCCAAACCTGTCATCGCTGGGTTGAGTTGACAATACTAGCCCGCCCTTCTCCCCCGCCTGCTTACGCGGGCCCGAGTCCATCAGTCGTCCTCGTCGTCACCCCACACAGGCTGGGCACGCAATGCGGCATCCCGCTGCTTCGTGAGCTTATCAAGGGACGAACGGAGACTTTCCCGCTCCGTAACCGCGGCATCCCGCTCTTTCGTGCGCTTATCAAGGGACGAGCGGAGACTTTCCCGCTCCGTAACCGCGGCATCCCGCTCAGCGCGGAGAGACGCACACTGACGGCAGGGAGAATTATCCGCAGGCACCAGGACATGTTGCTCCGCGGTCAGGGCAGCGGTATCAACTGAAGAATCTTGTGGCTTGCTGTACATAAGAGACGAAACAATCAGCAACCGAGTGAACACAAAAACCGGGTGGCGGATGGTGAGCAGAACAGGAACGGGAAAAGAAAAAAAAGACTAAGCTAACATTTTATCGAAATAGAATACGCGTGCCTCAAGCGTAGATATACGAGCATATAGCGCAGCTAAAACATCGGCACCAGCGCCGGCGGGACCGGCGGGACCGGGGGGCCCAGGAAGACCCTGCGGACCTGGAGGACCCTGCGGACCTGCAGGACCCCGATCCCCTATCATACCCTTACCGGTCTCGCCCCTATCGCCAGCATCACCCCTCTCGCCGCGAGGGCCTCTATCGCCGGTGGCACCGGGGGGACCTCTCTCGCCAGGATCGCCCCGTTCACCACGCTGGCCTCTATCACCAGGGTCGCCGCGGGGACCTAGAAATCATCAGAGAATGAAAAAATCGAAAAACAAATTCTGAAGAAACCAGAACATGGAACATATACTCACCAGGAGGACCGGCATCGCCGTGGACACCTCGAGGACCCGCGGGCCCAACGCGACCGAGGCAGCCAGCCCCACATCCACCACCGCTAGGAGGACCGGGGGGACCGGGAGGACCTTGAAGACCCTGGGGCCCCTGGATGCCGGGGTCACCTACATAGAAAGGTCAACCGAGAAGGGGCGAAAGTAGGAGCAGGAAAAGAAGATATAACCCACCATCAGCACCGCGAGGGCCGGTCTCCCCCTTCTCGCCCCGAGGACCTGGGGGCCCAGGAGGGCGTTCGGTACCGGGACCATCAAATCCCCCGGAAGTCGAGTACCCACGGCTGACATGATTGAAGATAGGTGGTCTAGTCGTACTCATGACCTAATGAAGAATCGCTCAGAAAAGGAGAGAGCTGAAAAAGGGATTAAATTTATTCAAGATGCTAAGTAGAGACTGCCGTACCCGCGCGACCCTTAAAAGACATATCTCCCTCCCACACATATCCAGGAGAGGGTACTCGGGGAATCTGTGCCAAGACCCTCAGCCTCCTCTGACTAGTCTTGAGGGGGCCTAGCGCAATATGTATGTATTAGGCGGACCGTTAACGGCGCACCCGCATGTACCCGGCGTTGGTAAATACTCGATAAAGAAGTGCCAGTGGGGAGCCGGAGATCAGAAACTCATAACTCTATACTCTCCCAGAAGAAAGAAAAAAGAAAAAAAAAAACACAACAAAATGCTGGCCGGCAGGAAACGTCGAAATGAGGGTCATCAGCGAACCTCAGGAAAAAGGAGGCGTACGGAACGAGGGCGGAATGACATAGCAACAGGTGACCGCTGGGCCATCGGTGATGTCGAGGAATCCCTTCCCATGGGCGAAACCATAATCGTGAACCAAGCACTCTTCTTACCGGCACCCGTCACGGATCATGAGACCCTTGACGATGACGATATGGATATTGACTCCCCTAGTCCCCCGGATATGACAGCCTGTCAGCCATCAGAACCTCGAGATTTGACAGTACAAGGGCAGGGGAAAACGGGCTGGGATGGCGATGGGGAAAAAAAGTACACACACCGCAGCGTCGAGCCTGAGGCTCCGGCCACAATCACCGCCGGGAACCATACCCGCCCTGAAGACGCTGGCGGGATGGTGGCCCACATAACTACCCCCCAGGGATACGCACCGACCACACCCGCGGGGCCGCTCACGACCCAGGCCAGCGCGGCGCACACATATAACGGACTTGATGCCGAATACCGTCTAGATCGGTTGGAAAAATGGCGCATCAGCATGCAAGAACAGCAGGACAGCATGCAAGAACAGCAGGACAGCATGCAAGAACAGCAGGCCAGCATAAAGAAACAGGTGGATAAAAATGAGGAGGACCTCCGGTCAATGTTGGAGGAGGGTAAGCGACGACGTGAAGCAAAGGAGGCTGCTCGTCAGGAAGAGAAGGCGAAGGAGGAGCAGCGTCGGAAGCGCAAGGAGGAGGAACAACAGAAGCGCTGGGAGGAACAACAGAAGCGCTGGGAGGAGGAGAAATGTTGGAGGCTCGAGGAGGATGACCGTCGGAAGCGCAAGGAGGAACAACAGGAGGAGAGGATGGAAAGGTTGTTGGAGGGTATGATTACTCTCCTCCGTGAGCGCAAACCGGGAGATCTCGAACCTCCAGCTCCCCCGACGGAAGCGGAACCTGGTAACGGGGATAGGCTCCTGCCCCCGCCCGCAACCCCCCAACTCGGGTCTAAAAAACCACGTACCAATGGTTCAGATGTGGGGAGTAAGACGCACAACACCCGCTCCAAGGGGCCGGCTGGTATAATTTGAGACACCGCCGGACCCAGCGCGAACACCCGCATCGGACCGGAATTAGGCCTGCAGTGTGAGGAGTCAATGTCTTGAGCTGGTTGGGCGAGGAGTGGGTAGGGGATTTCGTAGTACAGTAGTGGACATTTTATTGAATGTATATATCTAACCAACTCTCTGTGACAATACCTTTTGCCTCCGGTATGACATATGAGCACCTAAGAAGCCGATACCAGGCGGTATGTAAATAAATACAGAGACATTAGAGGGCCGTTTGGTGGGTCTTATTTCAGATTGTGCCATCTTCAATTACTATAATCGATATGTTTGTTAAATAGCTGGAGGTTTCCAGGGGTAATCAGTGACAGCCGTAATGAACAACCTCAGGTGTTTAGGGGGTGAATCTTTTGCAGGGTATGCTTTTGTAAAAGGCACCCGGATTCATCGACCTTGCTGCCTTCCCATGATGTCTCCCCATGCTGCTTACCCAAATAGAGGGATCCTGCAACTTCCGCTAGCTATCGGTGACTTAGTGGATTTCGCTCAAGTGCAACAAGCGAATACTTAGCAAACGGGTTTCTGCTGTTTAGGGATCGCTATCAATGAGGGAGTCCTTGGTATCTTTCCGCTATCGTAACAGAACCTTTAGCTTCCGCTATCGAGCTCCAGGCAACAACCTGAAAAGGATCCCGAACATTCGATACCGGGCGTTGCAGGATCCCTCTAATGATACCTTCCCGGGTCGGTGCCTCCCCTCCCTACCATGCTGACACATTTCTGTGTGGTTTTCCTCTCTGACCAGTTAGTTTGTTCTAGTGAGGTGTTCCCTGTGCCAAAAACGAGGCGTGGGCTAGAATTGGGCGCTGCTGAATAGGATATCAGTTTAGGTAGGCAATGACAATGATAGACGCTGCAAACCGCACCGCCTCGTTCTCCTTCACACCGGAGCACCTCTTGTATGAGTCCTTCGTCGTATCGAGGTCTAGTCCTTGCATGTGCTCTGTAGGTCGGATAGACCCACCTACAAAAGAACCAGAAAACTCACTCTTGGGAAACCTCAAAGCTATTCTCTGTTTATCGGTGCATAGGTCCTAAAACCGGTAGGCGCACCTCAGATCTGGTCGGAGAGTGCAAAACCTCCCTAGTAACTCTGACAGAAATTCTGCCCGCAAACTCAGAGCGCCTCCGAACACAAACGCTGCTGCCTTTTGTGTGTAACGCTTTGAAATTGTGGATAAAACTTATAAGGATTTAGCCAATAAGAGGTGCAGGACTTTCTGTCCAGGTGCTCGACTTCTCGTCCAACTGGCTCTGAGAAGGCTGACGGTTGCCAAACAATTGAATCCAGAGTCCGTTGCCACGTAAAGCTGAAAAGATTCATCCGTCCATGGGATACCTGACCTGGCTCTTTTTAATAAAGCGTGGCCTCCAGCCTAGTTAACATACTGTATATCCCCACAAGTCTTTACAAGCCTCTCGAGTTATTAAGGCCTTTTCTGTCTCCCTCCGTTTACACCTCCTTCACTAAAAAATACCTTGAATATGGTAATTAACCTCTAATCTTTTACTTGCGCGCCTTCGAAATGATCTATGATTTGTGTGGGCTGATGCGATGGTATGTCAATAGGCGGAGCCAGATTTCGGCCTCGAAACTATAAAACCGGAGGTGGATAGCAGTCCGCAGTCCAAGGAGCGTATTGATGTTGAGTAACTACCCACTCGGATATAAATATATAAACTTAAAGTGATTGGGATTGGGCTTGGCTAATACCACCTACAGCATTGTGGCGGTTCATGGGCTACGCGGGCATCGCAGGAAAACATGGCAGCACAAGAAGACGAGGTTTAACTGTCTAGAAGAGCTTGCAAAGGATTTAGAAGGGACCGCAAGGGTTTTTACATTTGGCTATGATGCGTCTGTGGTGTTCACTCGGTCTACGGCTAGGATTACTACCATTGCGGATAGTTTACTAGAGGCAATAAGAAGAAAACGACAAGGCGATGAGGTATGGCCCATCCATGGTTGCGGTAGCATCTTGAACAGAGACACCAGATATCGGGGGTCGTGTGCTTGTTACTTACTTTGATTCAAGGTCGTGGAAAGGCGGCCCGTAATCTTCATTTGTCATAGTTTAGGGGGTATAATTGTCAAAAGGGTTCGTCGATACGTATAATCCATGCCAAAGTTAGTTTCCCAGTACACTGTTACCCAATACTCAACTCCCAACCACCTATTCGATGAAATAAGCTAATGTAGGTATTTGTCGATGGTTAGGTTGTGCCTAGGAGTTCAGCTGTCCTGGGACTTGCCGGGGAGATTGGAACTCAGATAGGAATGGAAACAGATCACAGAGGATTGTGCAAATTCAGTTCTGCGGACTCGGGCCTTTTCAAAATGCTATTTGAGTATGTTCGTACATTGGCGGAAGGGGCGGTGCAGAGACAGGAAGATAGTTAGTACCCATCAGTATCAATTCTTTGTGATCAGTTCTTGTATTAAATTGAAGCTTTTGTAGACATTTTTCCAGAAGACCTGGAGCTAGGCCCGGCGCTGCACAGGGTAAACTATGAAGCCCATTTAGAAGACATATTGGCGAAAAGGTCACGAGAGACGGCCAGATGGATCTTCAAAAATGAAGTGTTTCGGAGTTGGAAGGATTCCCCGCGATCCAGGGTTCTTTGGCTCACTGGCATAGTTGGGAGCGGTAAAACAGTGACGGCTGGGTCTGTCATTGACGAATTGATAAAAGAGTCCAATTCGATGTTGATGCGCCGTGTTCGGCCTTTAGTTCTTTATTTCTTCTCCGACAGCAAAGAAACAGCAAAAGCAGATCCTCTGAACCTTCTCTCATGTCTTCTACGTCAGATCTTGCACTACCGAGTATCTCACCGAAGCAGGATTAGACATGCCACAAGCAGTGCAACCGACTCATTCTTGGTTACTCTTGGGAAAACAATGGATATCATCCGAGAGCTCTTCACTCAGGGACGTAAAGTTTACATCATCCTCGATGCGCTGGATGAATGTTCAGGCGCCAAAGGGGAGCTCCTTACCAAGATCTTTCAAGCAGCCCAGAGCTCGAGCTGTGTGAAAGTTTTGGTGACCACCAGAATCCATCCCGGCCAAGAGCTCGACCAGGCATTTCAGAACCCGTCCTTTGGAAAGCTTATTGCCAAGATGTCGCTACCAGAGAAAGAGGTCAAACAAAACATTGACAGGTTTCTTTTGCAGAGGATTGAGTCCACCCCAGGTCTAAAGGGAATGGGCAAAGGATTGAAGCAGAAGGTGAAGAATACAATATCTGAGCAGGCGTCTGGCGTCTTTCTATGGGCGTAAATGGCGTGGGAGATGTTTTGTGCTCAGGCAGCCAGTGGATGGACACTTGAGACAGTTGACAATAGCCTTGCTATGCTTGGGGATCTCTGTAGACGGACTACTCCCATATCACAAGAGGTAGAGACAAATTCTTCTAAGCCACAAGCACCAGTAGATATGTATGGATTCTACACAGCAATCCTTGATCGGGTGCCCAGCAATCACCGGGAAGATACAAAGCGACTATTTCAATTTATAGTCTTTGCCCACACTCCCCTCACACTGCGCCAGCTTGGTGACGCTTATGCTATTCGGAGTGGCGATACAGATCTCAGTTCAATAGAAGGGCGCATATGCTTCGTTCTTGCCGACGAGGTCAAGTCAAGGTGCTATCACTTTGTGCAGATTGTGGGCGCCGACCAGACTATCAAGATAGTACACTCGTCCATCAAAGAGTACTTCCTGGGTGGGGGCTCTGGGGACTACTGCTTCACCGATGCTCATTACCGCGCTCATCTTGACATTTCCCTGGCGTGTCTCACCTATCTAACCTTCACCGACTTTGCAAAAGATTACTCGACAAACACAAACCGAACCGTGGTAGAGGAGGCAGACCTTCGAACCATTGAAGAGCATCCCTTCATCAAATATTCCGCTACCCGCTGGTCAGATCATGCAAAACTGGCCCAAGACCACCAACGGATATGGGAATCATTTCTTCGATGGATTGAAACTGCAGATGGCAGCGTGCAGACATCTTTCCGGATATATTGGCGTACCAAAGGTAAAGGAGAATTCCCACGTCAAACCACACCAACGCATATCCTGTGCTATCTGGGGATGGATAGCCTTATAGAACTTGCACTCTCAACCCAGCAATCAACAAACCCCATCGCTGGGGGCAGGCCGAAAGTTGCAAATGTTGAATGGGCCTCAACAACTCGCCCCGATAGCGTGGGTAGAACACCTTTACACTGGGCTGTAGCAAACGGGCATGAGAGAATAGTGGCCACCTTGCTAGAGAAGACACCTCATCTACAGGAAATAGTCCACACCGCCCAAGACTCAAAAAGCTCACCGCTGGCCCTGGCCGTTGATTATGGGCACATGGGAATCGTTAAGATGTTGTTGAATCGCTCCCAAGGACAGACGGAACATATCCAATTACTCGATCTGGCATCCTCCGCCGGTCACCTAGAGCTTGTCAAGTTAATTTTTAGTCTTGGTGTTGATATCAATATCCCGGTTGGTGACTTTGGCTCTATCCTCCACGCCGCTGCCTTTGGAGGGCACATTGAGATTGTCCGTTGGCTAGTGGAACAGGGGGCCAATGTGAATCTAGGTCATGATAAACATGGCACACCCCTACAGACGGCTGCACTTGAGAAAAATCACGCTGTTGTTGCGTTTCTCGTAAAAAATCGGGCGATTATCAACTCCACTGGGGGATGTCACGGAAGTCCTCTTCAGGCGGCAGCATATAGAGGATTGATTGAGATTGCGACCACACTTATTAGTCATGGTGCAGATGTAAATTCCACTGGAGGGGCCCATGGAAGCCCCTTAGGCGCCACGTATTCTGGACATACCGAGATGATTAAGCTCCTCAGGGCTAAGGGTGCCCTCTCAAACGCCGAAACCATACTACGGAGGCCGTCACGATTGGATGATGCTACAATAACTGCAATTGTTCATGTAGGAGGGGAGTTTCAGAAGGGAAAGATGGAGGTTGTTGAAAAGATAGTGGGAAAGGTCGCCAAGGCACTAGCACCCCGCAAACATCGCTGTTCTGGCGGTACCGCGCCTGCATGGCGCTCCGGGCCTCGGATGGGTGCATCGGGGACCCCAATGAGCGTCCCAGCACCCGCCTCCGTTGCCCTACATCGGCGCCGGGCGAGAGCGGGTGGGCAGTGGTGTTGGCGCCGAGGGCCATTGCGTCCAGGCTGTGGACCGCGGACACCCAACCTCATGGCCGTCGCCCCCCGATATGTGTCCCACGGCCCTTGGTCTAACCCAGAAACCAGCTGGGATGAAGGCCTACTTACCCACTACTAGTAGTATGCGCTACGAGGGGTCCCCCCCAGCGTTGGGGCGGCCCGGGCGTCAGGGCAGGTTTGGACTCGCCCCTCCTCTGCCGCTAACCCCACCAGTACCGGAATGTACCGGCCACAGGGGTTTCCATCGCCATCGCCGCCGCCATCATCAAACGGGCCCTT